>NW_004624970.1:212236-225302 GCF_000247695.1 Heterocephalus glaber | reverse complement strand
CAAGATGCATTATGTAAAGGTACAATTCCCAATGAGAAATATAATTGTGTTGTATACCTACATTGTACCAATAAAAGAATTTAATTTAAAAAATTATATTCCAACAAATTAGCAAATTTTGAAGAAAATGACAGATTTCTAAAACGTGCAAACCACCAAAACTAACCCAAAAAGACATAAATATGTTCATCAATACAATAAAAAACAACAAACTTGATAGAGTAATGAATATTCCACCAATTAAAAAAATCTCAGGAGCTGATATTTTCACTGCTATTCTATAAAATATTTAAGGCTGTTAGATCACCAATGCTCCTCAAATTCTTCATAGAAATTGAAAGGAATAAAGTGCTTCCAAACTTACTTATGGAAGCCAGTATCACCCTGATCCCCATAGTGAAAAATAAAAACCTACTAAAAAAGAAAACTATAGGGCAGTCTCTTTAATGAACATAGATGCAAAAATTATCCACAAAATATTAGTAAATAGAATGCAGCTCATTATCAAAGATCATTCATTGGCCAGGATTTAGCTCAGTGGTTTTGCTGCCTGTTGCACAAGCACAAGGTCCAGAGTTTGATCCCCAGTACAAAAAAAAAAAAAAGAAAAGATCATTCATCATGATCAAGTAGATTTCATCTCAGTGATGCAAGGATCTTTCAACATATGTAAGTCAATAAATGTAATACGTCACATAAAGTGAAGCAAGGTCAAAAAACATGTGATCATGTCAATACAAGCAGAAAATGCTTTTGACAAAATCTAATACACTTTCCTGATTTAAAAAAATCCTTAAGAAACCAGGTATAAAAGCTATATATGATTAACTGATAGCCAAAATCATACTAAATGAGGAAAAATTTAAAGAATTCCCCCTAAATCAGGAAGAAGACAAGGAGGTACACTCTTATCTCTTCTATTCAACATAGTACTTGAAAACACTAGCCACAATAATTAGGCAGGAGAAAAAATAAAGATGATAAATATAGGAAAGGAGGAACTCTAGTTATCATTTTTTGCAGACGATACGATATTCTATGAGAAGTCCCAAAGAACTCCCCTAAAAACTCTTAGTATTAATAGTTAATGTCAGCAATGGAGCAGGATGCAAGATCCACAACCAAAATCATTAACATTTGTGTACACCAACAATGAATGGGATGAGAAGCAAATTGTGAAAACAATGCCATTCATAGTAGCTTCAAGAAAAATGAAATACCTAGGAATTAACCTAACTTAGGAAGTGAAAGTCCTCTACAAAGAGAACTAAAGTATTCTGAAGAGAGAGAGAGAGAGAAGAAAGAGAGAGATTGTAGTGAACATCATAAAATTTAAAGATGTCCTCTCGTCCTGGATAGGCAATATTGTCAAAATGGCCATACTACAAAACCATTATCCAGATTCAATGTAGTTCAAATCAAAATCAACACCATACTTTATAAATAAAAAAAAAAACAATTCTGAAATTCATATGGAACCAGAAGAGCCCCAGAATACCAAAAGCAATTTTGGGAAGCAAGAGCAAAGCATGCAGCATCACAATACCTGATTTCAAGCCATACTACAAAGCAATAGTGATAAAAGTGTCATAGTAGTGCAAACAGACATGTGGATCAGTGTAATGGAGTTGAGGATACAGTAACTTCCCCAAACACATCCAGCTATTTGATCTTTGACAGTGGAGCTAAAACCATGTGTTGGAAGAAAGAGCCTATTAATCAAGTGGTTCTGAAAAAACTGGTTAAATGCAGAGAATTGAAACCTGTTTTAATATATAGATCTTTTAAGTATTTCAATTTTAGTTTGTACGCAGTGAGAGATATGAGTCTACTTTTAGTCTTTGGGAAGTTGAAACCCTGGGAAGTGGAAGTAAAGGGGTAGGGGAAAGGAAAGAAAGGAAAAAAATATATGAAAAGGAAAAAATGGAAGCAAAACTTTTGTAAATATGAAGGGTGGATGGGCTGAAGAGAGGGAAGGGGAATGGGAAAAAATAAGAACTAAGATATGTCATCTATAGGCACAAATTCTCAGTGATGAATATGATCATAATATATACCTAAAATGTATCAATAAAGTTAATTAAAAAAAGAAAATTAAAACCTGACCTTTACCTCTCACCATATACTAAATTAAAATAAAACTTGATCAAAGATCTAAACATCAAAGCCTAAACATTAAACCTACCATAAGATAAAAAAATAAAACATTTGAAGTCATATGTCCAGGAAAGTATTTTTCTATACAGAACCTCAATTGCAGAAGAAATACTAGCAAGAATCAACAAATGGGATTATGTCATACTGAAAACTTCTATGGCACAAAAGATTCAACCAATAGAGTGAAGAGATAAATGACAGAATGGCAAAAATTTTTGCCAGCTACTCCTCAGACAGAAGACTAATATTTACAAGATACAAGGATCTCAAACAAATTAAATCACCTAAAATTAAAGACCTAGTCAAGAAGTGGAGAAAAGAACAGACTCTTCACAAAGGAAGAAATATGAATAGTAAACAAATATATGAAAAATGCTCAATATCTCTGGTCAGTAGAGAAATGTATATTAAAACAATGCTAAGATTTCATCTTATTCCAGAAAGAATGGTGATCATTAAGAAATCAAATAATAACAGAGGCTGGCCTGGCTGTGGTAAAAAAGGAACACTTCTTCATTGTTGCTAGGAATGTAAACTAGTACAATCATTATGGAAGTCAGTAGGGAGATTTCTCAAAGAAATGAAATTAGAAATTCCATACAATCCAGTGATCCCCCTGCTAGGTATCTTTCCCAAAGAGCAATACAGCAATATATGGACACCAGTGTTTTTAGCAGCACAACTTGTAATAGCTGAATCTTGGAAACTGCTTGTATATCCATCGACAAATGATTGGATAAAGAAAATGTGGTGTTTATATATAATGGAATATTGCTCTGCTACAAAGAATTACAAATTTGAAACATTTGTAGGAAAACATATACACCTGAAAAATAAAATTTTGACTGAAATAAACCAGACACACAAGGTTAAATACTATATGGTATCTCTCATTTGAGTGTGACAAAGTACAAACAAAGAGAATAATAAAGGGTTGATAAAAATGGACAAGGAAATGGATTTCTTGCCACAAGCAAATGATCTGAGGGAAAATGCATGAGAGGTGAGAAAGAGGGAAAGTAGAAATAAGCAGAATAAAGATATGCCATGTACAACATCCTAACAATCTCAATTAATGCAAATATTATATGCCATGACATGAACTAAGAATAACAATATCAACAAAAATGAAAAATGGAATAGAGGAATTGGAGAAGGACAGAGGGAGGGGGAGGGAAGGGTAAGGAGATTAAAAAAAAGAAGTCATGGTATGTATGTAACAACTCTTCAAGATGATTGTAAATTGTATGAACTACAAATATGTACTAATAAAATAAAAGTTAAAAAATATATATCATCAAATAAAATCTCCGAAGAAAAAAAAGAAAAACAATTGGTCCCATAGGAAGATTCTGTGTAGCTTTACATATTCTCTTTTTGGGTATGTAGGCTAGCTATTTAGAGCAGTTTTCATTTGTGAAATTTCATTGAACCTTTGAAATGGTACTTTGGCTAAATAGTCTCTACTTCATTAATGCTGTTTTAAAAAGTATCATCTAATATCTTCTCCCCATTATACTCCACCCTTTGGGAAACTGGTAATAAATGAAAAATTCTTGGGCTCTTCCTACACCAGAATCTACATTTAAACAAAATCTCCAAGTGAATCATGCACATATTGAAGTGGGAAGAGTCTTGGTTTAGAATAGGATTTCTCAGTCTCTATCCTACTGACATTTGTGCTCAGTAGTTGTTTGTGGTGGGTGCTGTCCTGCGCACTGTCAGATGCTGAGCGGCATCCTTGATCTCCATTCATTTAGTGCCAGATGCACCTCCCTACATGGGACAATGGAATTTCTCAAAATACTTCCAAGTATTCTTTGGAGATAATATCATTTTGATCATATACTATAGTCCTAGATCATGAGAACTAGAAAAATTTGGATGAAGTTCCAATGAAAGCCCGTCCATTACTCCATGTACAACTTTAGGCAGATCATCTAGACCTTGTGATCACAATTTCTGCATATTTAGTATCAGGTTCATAGTGATTTGAACACTAGAATGGACTTTTATAAAAATTAAATGAACAGGTCTTTATTAACTGCTAATATCAGCTCAACAGGCATAAAAATCTGCACATCTCTCATAATTAACAACTATTTGATAAGTGACAAATTACACAAAATTTCTTATTTGTCTTACAAATGTTAAGTTCCTAATGGTTTTGTCAAAAGTGCCATGCAGCCAAGAAATGTAGTACCCATGCTTTCATACCATAGGAACACAGTTTTCCCCATTGTTGAATATGTTGCAATTTTCTGAAGCTCTGGGGTCCTCCTTGACATAAATGAAAGCTTTGGTGATATAAAAGACATACTCAAGATAGCTTCCTTAAGTTTAGACTTTGAAGAAAACCCTAACACTGGTTTGGGAAAAGGTGTTAATTAACACCTTTCAAAAGCAAAAGAGTTTATTGAGAAGGAGTAATGAATTCTGAATTCACCTGGGTTTTTAACCTCAGCTGTTGTAACAGAGAATCTGCAGGAAAAATTTTCTTCCTATGCAGAGAAATGTCCCACAGGGCAATGACTTGTTCAGGGTTTTGAATAACAAGAGGGACGTATGCCTTAGGGAGAAGCTTTTGGGTTATATGAATATCCCCCACAGCGTTGTTTTTCAGAAGGTGCAACCCTGAGCTGGAGGAGGTGTTTTTTCAAATATTTTGTCCTGGCTTGGGGGCTGGTGCTTCACTTTTTCCTGCTGTCTTGTCTGAGGGCAGAACTTCAGTCTCCATCATCAATCCTCCAGCCTGTGTTTGGGGTGCCCATAAAGAGACTGTCTTTATAAAAGATCCCATCCAGGTGAGCTCAAGAGTTCAAGCAAAGCTGCAGCAAAGGCCCAGAGAGAATGGAAGCTGAAAAAGTTTGCTTGAAGTTACCTAAGAGCAAATTCAACTTAGGTCAGAGTGGAGAGAATGTAGTGGATGGTTCTTGCTTGTTTAATTTATGTATTTACTTATATGTTAAATAAAGAAATATCCCCTGAACTCAGTGATGCAAGGATGATCACTGACATTCAAGTGATAGTAATGGAAGCTTAATTATAACAGGGAAACAGGAATAAAGTGGTACCAGGTAACTTTGAACATATGTCAAGGGCCTTTGCAAATCAAGGGGAGAATAGACATAGGATTATCAGGTGTGAAGAAATATAAATTGAAGTGGGGTATATCTTCTCTTACTTTTATGATGGGGCATTTTAGAATGTGCTTCCTTACTGATAAGAGAGCTTGAGACCAGAGTTTTACTTGGAAATCCTAACTTGCAATATCAGTACATGAGGAACAGCATACATCTGCAATTATTTTCCCTCATGTGAGGCAGTCTGATGAAAAAACTTTGAAAGAAGAAAAAAAATATTATAACAAACTCTGCTTGCAATTATTTCCTTACTGGTGAATCTGAATATATTCGTTAGCCACTTAGTTTATTGCAAATTGCCCATGTGAGTTCTTTGCATTTACAAAATGGAGTTAAGTATTGTTTTTAATTACATTTTTTTATTTTAGGAAAAAATAAAAAAACATAATGAGAGAATAATGATAGTTAATACACCATGTATCATTATTTTCCCTTAAAGTGAAAGACATACACTTAGAGTATAAGACATAAACCAAATAGATTCTTAGAAAAAAAGAAACAAACTGATAATAACACAATTCCTTTTTTTCAAGTACAAGAATTGGAGGTTTTAACCACCGTTTCTATTTGCCATTTAGGTTTTAAAATTTACAGATATATTCCTCCAATATATCTATATCTATGTCTTTGTCCATTTCCATGTTCATATCCATATCTATATCTATATCTGTGTATCTACATTTAGGCTTTTCTGATAGATCAATTTCTAGAAGTTATATTACTTTTGGTCATCATTTAGAAGGCATTATATCCATCTCTCCATAAGTATTCATAAGGAATTTATTGATTTATTTTTGTAGTGTTGGAGATTGAACCAAGGCCTTGTGTATATCTTGTGTAATCCTGAGCTATATCTCTACCTTAAATGATATAACTTTAACTCAATTATATGCCACTCTCTTATAGATCTTTGTAAATTTGTTATTAATCCATGCAAACTCATTAAATTTTTGCTATTTCATCTCCTAATTTAGTTGTTTGTTAATTCTTCTTTTTGATTTTTTAATAGTGCTCTTTTTATACCATTCTATTGAAACTGTTTATTTTTTGAACCTGGTTTTATTGCCCTTCCCTGGCATGTTTTTTATCTCATAGGTTCTCATTTTTTAAAATTTGTTTCTACAAATACAAAGCATATTTATTCAAACACATTTGTAAAAATGCAAAACTAAACAAAGCAGGTGAAATATGTTCATTTGGATCTTTAATTATAAGGATAAAGACAGTGTATTATGAAATAAGTGTAGTATGACACAGTATTCTCTGGGATTAATTATATGGAGAATATTTTTTAGTGTAAAAGAACAGATTTCTCTTTATTTTATAGTATAGGATTTTATAATTAACAATGGGGAAACCTTTACAAACGGAGAATAATCATAATGAAGACGAGTATATCATATCCATTGAGATTTGTTAAAAAAATAAAGAAAGATCAAAACCTGAAGCCTCAGAATAACAAGGAACAAATGCCACAAAAGAAAAATCACAGAGGGATTTCTTGACCTACTGTATGACTCTATAAAAACCAATATTCCAGACAAATATGGACTAGACATAGAAAAAGCACTCTTTCCTTCCTATAAAACACCTAAATTCAGTTGCTTTTTGTGTATTATTTCTTTTGAATTGTTGGTTTATTCATTTTGCTCATTTTTTCTATTTGGGTATTCAATCTGTAGTTGTCTTGACACCACAAATATAGCAGAACTTTTGTCTTTTGGATGCATTCATTTGTGTCATTTATTGCTTTTCTTGGGTATAAAGGGAGTTGGAACATTGCCATAAATAAGGAAGTTGTTTCTTACTCATATTCTCTCAAGAATCATCTGAGCTCATTATATCTTTTTTTAACTCCTAAGGCCTATATAATTCTGTTCACTGTTTATCGAGCAGATATTTTATGGTTCAAAAATGTTTCTTTAAATAGAGGGGAGATAACAGCCTTACCCAAATGGAAATACAATCTGATGTTGACAGTTTGCTTTGTTTTCATCGCTCTCTAATAGTGTGCATAGGTGTGAGAAAACCATGGCATTTACATGGCCCCAGGAGGCCTCACTGTACTTCCTGTGTCTGAGCTGTGATGTACTCAGTGGGGTGAGCACCCATACATGTGCATGTGTGTGTGTGTCTGTGTGTGTGTGTGTGTGTGTGCATACAAGTAACTTAGGAGTGAGAGCAGGGTTCAGAGTAATGGTACTTAGGGGTTAACACATCACAAAAGATGGCCATAATAGAGAAGCCAGAATTCACAGCAATATAGAGAAGTAACAAAAGGCTGATGACTTTTTAGGGGAGAATTTGGAGCAAATTTATGAAAATAAAAACTACAACAGCTGGAAAGAGAGACTCCTTTTGTCTTCAAATTTCAGCAGCAATAAGGCTACATACTTTTTGGGGGTGCCAGGAATCAAAATCAGGAATTTGGTGAAGGAATTGAATGCCTTGTGCATTCCAAGTAAACACTGTATCACAGAGCTATACCTGCAACCTTTTTTTCTCCTTTTGAGATGGGGTCTCACTATGTTACAAGGGCCGACCTTTAACCCCTGGGTTCAACTAATCTTTCAACTTCCCCTCCAAAGTAGGATTGCATGCCTCTGCACAGCTCAGTCATCATTCTCTGACACCATTTTCTCTCACTCTCACCCTTTCTCACTTCTCACTCCTCTCCACACAGGCTCCCTTGTTAGTGTTGAACTACTAAGAGAAGAATCATTTCCAAGGCCATCTACTGTTCCTCATATGAGCCACACACAGTCCCAGATGCCCTCCTGGCTCCAGGCCTAGCTTCCTTGGGGTTTCTGTGCAAGTGTCACATTGTCCCAGTTTTCTGTGAATAACCAGCAAAATAGAGCCCTATCAATTCTCTCCTTTTCATCTTCTTTCATTTTCTTCAACACATTTTCTATCATTGGATCTTGAATAATCCCATAACTGAACATGTATTACAGGCATAGTCCCCAGAGTAGGTAGAACTATTGCCAGATGGTAGTTTTTAAAAGATTGGGCTTAGAAGGGGGGTGTCTTTAGATCATTTGTACCATGGCCTTGAAGGATATTTGGGACCTCTAGCCTTCTGTTAACTCTATTCTGCTTCCTGATCATGATTGGGAGTGGATTTGCTCTGCCATGCACTCCTACCATGATCTATGGATTCACGTCATGCCAAACTTTATGGGGCAAACCCATCATGGAATTTCAAAAACTGACCCAACATAAGTCTTTTCTCTTTACAAGTTGACAAGTTGAAGTACATGTTATAGAGATGGAAAGCTGACTAACACAGCACTTGCCATCATCTGACAAAATATAGAATTTAAAAAAAAATTTGTATTCCCTATCCATCATTTTACTGTGGAGATTTTGTTTTTCTTCACTGTTTATTAGTTGTCTACACAGTGCCTGGGACAAGAGCTATTTTCAGTTTTATTCCTCGAATGCATAAAAGAATTTTTCATTAAATTTTGGAATCTATGACCTTCGTAAGCATGAGACAGGACTTATTAATCAGGCATTATACAGCACAAGGAATCTCCTAAAGGGGATAAGGTCATACCAAAATATAGAAATTATTTTTCTGACTGTAGAAGATATGGAATGGAAGCGTAACTCAGTAGTAGAGCACTTAACTAGCACGTGAGAGGCCATGATTCCAATTCACATTACTGCAAAAGGTTAACGTTTATGACAGGTTAGTAAAACATTCCTTGGTCATGATCTTTATCTCTCCCCTTTTGTTTTGGAAGTCATACCCAACACATGGAGCCAGGAAATGTTACACAACTTTCAGAATTTCTTCTTCTGGGATTTTCAGAGCAGCAAGATCTGGAGCCTCTCATGTTTGGACTTTTCCTCTCCATGTACTTGACAACTGTGCTTGGGAACCTGTTCATCATCCTAGCCATCATCTCACACTCCCATCTGCACACACCAATGTACTTCTTCCTCTCCAACCTTTCCTTTGTGGACATCTGTTTCACTTCCACCACCATGCCCAAAATGTTGGTGAACATCCAGACACAGAGCAAGATCAGCTATGCAGGCTGCATCACCCAGATGTACTTTTTATTGCTTTTTTCAGGGTTGGACATCTTTCTGCTGACTGTGATGGCCTATGACCGATACGTGGCCATCTGTTACCCCCTGCACTATATGGTTATCATGAACTACTGGCTGTGTGGATTGTTGGTTCTGTCATGCTGGATTGTGGGTGTTCTGAATTCCTTGTTACATACTTTCATGGCATTGCGTCTGTCCTTCTGTACTAACTTGGAAATCCCGCACTTTTTCTGTGAACTTGATCAGGTGGTCCACTGTGCCTGTTCTGACACCTTTCTTAATGACATGGTGATATATATTACAGCCATGCTGCTGGCTATTGGTCCCTTTACTGCCATCCTTTATTCTTACTCTAAGATAGTTTCCTCCATACGTGCAATTACATCAGCTCAGGGGAAGTATAAAGCATTTTCCACCTGTGTGTCTCACCTCTCTGTGGTCTCCTTATTTTATTGTACACTCCTGGGAGTGTACCTTAGTTCTGCTGTCACCCAAAACTCACACTCAACTGCAATAGCATCATTGATGTACACTGTGGTCACACCCATGCTGAACCCTTTCATCTACAGTTTGAGGAATAGAGACATCAAGAGTGCTCTGAAAAGACTGCTTGGGAGGGCAATAAAAAGAGGACCAATAAATTCACCTCAGTAGAAATGTTTATGGTTTCTGGATCCAAGTTTTGGAGTCAAAATTTCAATTCTTTGATCATACAGTACAACAAAAATTTGTTCCCTTTACTTCCTGAATTTCCATTTCCTTGCATAATTCTCTGAATGGTTTAAGTAACTCACTTTACTAGACTTTCTCTTCTTTCTAATATCTAGACTTTTTTGTCATTTACTGCTCTCCAAAACTTGTTTCCATTCTTGGAGCAGAAGTGTTTGGCAATTCTCATTTCTACTACAGAATGTAGACTTCTTAAGAATAATTGCTTATAGCACTTGGGAGCCTGCAACAGGAGGATAGCCAGGAGTTCAAGGTTAGCCTGAACTACCTAGTTACACTGTCTCAAAAAGAGGTGTAAATATTATTTTATAAAGGAATAATTGCTTATTGTATAACATATCACATTGTGTAAATTTTCTTTTGTTTGCTAAAGAAACAGTCATGAGTTTTACTATTTCTATAGGAAAATTCTACTTGGCAACTAAAGTCATTTAAAAATTTGAATAAATAGATGGACACTATTTGACCTTACAATCAGGAATGACCTCAAATATGACAAAGAAAAATTTTAAACTAGGTAAATTTATTGCTATGGAAAATTATTTTGTTTCCATATTCTATTTTTACTCATTGTATTGTGTAGAGTCATCCATGCGGAAGAGAATTTATTAATTGTATTGCAGAATTAGCTGATATATTTTCTTGTTTTATTGAGTTATCTTCCTGTTGCTGCTCAGAAATATCTAGTTCTGTATACAAATATTACCCCTCTCATTACTCTAAATGAAAAGTCTCTTCATCAATACCATCCTTCATAAAAATCCTTTTTTCTCTTTGCTAGTGCTGGGGATGAAACTCAGAGCCTTGTATATGCTACCAAGTGCCCTACCCACTGAGCTAAATTCCCAGCCTTATATGTGTCCTTTATCCTCAGGAATCACTTCAGTTTCTATGATCCATTTCTGACTCAGAAGGGAGCATGACTTCCTTCCCAGCTATGTGATTTAGAGTCAGCAACTTCCTGTGCACACATACATGTCCTTCCAACATCTCTGCTAGGGAATCTCACTGTGGTCACTTCATAATACAGTGATGTGAAGTAAGCTTGAATAGCAGAGTAATTATGAGTGCTGTCATCAAATATCAGAATAAATGTCAAGATTAAGTAACATATTACTTTTATTGCCTTGTTCTTTTTCCTTTTGATTATTGCATTAGTTAGATTTCACTGAATATAAAGCTATTTTAAAATCAAATGGCTCAATATGATACCACTATCATCAAATACAGTGCACAGTGGGAAGTTCTTCTGACCACTGCTGGTTGCCTCACAAGTCTGAATTCAGCCACGAGTTTGTACTGTGTGTTTCCAAGGCTCATTCATGACATTGTAGGCAAATCTAGAATTTCCTGTCTGGAAATGATGTTTGTGGACAGTTTACTCATTTCTACATTGATATTAATCTGGTTTCCATCAAAATAAACTTATCAATGTTAACTACCTTTCTTTAATTCCACTGTTCCTGCAACTGTATTTAACTCTTCATGTTTTCTTCCCAGTTAGAGAAGATAGCTGCACCTTTCTTAAACGTAACTAGTCTTCTTTGCCCCATATTCTATCTTGTGTCCTGCAACATGCATTTAAAATTTTTTAATTTCTTATTAGAGAATAATGACATGTGACAATGTGCAGAGATTTGATGTATTCAATTTGATGAATTAAAAGAGTCACACAGAAATGAAGACAACATACGGCATAGTTCAATTTGTGTGCAACTTGAGTAAGTGTTCAATAAAATTTAACTGCTTTTCAGTATAACTGCTAAAAAATTAATGTCCTTGATATACCCTATGGATGGAGAGGGAGATCATTATTTTAAGTGAAGTAGGTCAGGCACATAGAAACCATGCTGTCTGCTGTTCACTCATGCAGAATCTACACAAGTTAATCTCACTAAATTAGAGATAGAGTGGTAGTTCTGGAGACTGAGAGACTAAAGAGGATGGGCAGCTGAGGAAAAGATATCACTGAGTACTAACTTACAGTGAGGAAAAGGAGAAATTTGTTCTATTATTGCTTGTACTACAACTATAAAAATGATAATGTACTGTATATTTTTTTAAATTCTGAATAAAAACTTGTTTTCACTACAAAGGAATAATACTTATTAGAGGAGACAGATATGCTTACTCTGATTAGGACATTACACAATGTGTTCATATTTTGATACATCAGGTGGTCCACTACAATTAAATATAATTTTATGCATTCATTAATAATTCATTTAAGGAGCATTCATGTTCCTGTGAGAAACATGTTCACTTGTCCAGACCTGAAAAATTGACTCACAGGCATGAAAAGCAGAGAAAGTGAGGATCTGAATTTGGTCTTTCGAGGCTGGAACAACCTGGGTGTTTATAACAAACAGATTAGCATGTCCCTTCTCCTAATTTCTCATTGTCTGAGTACTATGGAGACACAACCTTCCCTGCTGTAGCCTAAGTTTGCTTTTTCTCTTTACAAGGCAGTTCCCCAGTCTCCCTCCCAATGTGAGACTGGATTTCCTCATGCTACTGTCATAATACTGGGACATTTCCACAAGCAGATGTTCCTGTTTAGAAGTTTTATGCAACATTGCTCTTACTGTTTCCACTTAGCCTTAGGCATTTTTTCATCAGAATTGATTGTTCTTTGCTTCTCTTCTGCCTTTCCCACTCAAGACTACATTTCTCAACCAAGGCGTTTTACTAGTTTCTTTCTCTCCAATGTTCTGTTTACTTAGGGACCTTCCAGATGCATGAGATTTGTCACAGCCACAAGCCATTGGGTGACTTAAATGACAAGTAATTTTCCACTCAGAGTTAACTACTTCATCTTGAAAGTGGATCATTTTAGCTTTCTTTTGTTATATCATGAGCCACATTTCCTTTTTTTTTTTCTTAAATTCTTTTATTAGTACATTTTAGGTACACAACACAATTACATTTCTCATTGGGAACTTGTATCTTTACATGATGCATCTTGGTTCTTA
>NW_004624970.1:157874-193997 GCF_000247695.1 Heterocephalus glaber | reverse complement strand
ACAAAGAAGTAAAAGCAGCAAATAAACATATGAAAAAATGTTCAACGTCACTGGTCATTCTAGAGATGCAGATGAAAACAACACTGAAATTCCACCTCACCCCAGAAAGAATGGCTGCTTTCAAGAAATCATCCAATAACAAATGCTGGCGGGGTGTGGAGAGAAACGAACCCTTCTCCATTGTTGGTGGGAGTGCAGACTGATGCAACCACTATGGAAATCAATATGGAGTTACCTCAAAGAACTAGGGCTGGAAGTCCCATTTGACTCAGCTATTCTCCTGCTGGCTATTTTCCCCCCAAAATTAAAAGAATCACACCACACAGATTTATGTGTACCCATGTTTATTGCTGCACAGTTTGTAATAGCTGAAGCTTGGAAACAGCCCAAGTGCCCATCAGCTGGAAACTGGATAAAGAAGATGTGGTTTTTTAATAAAATGGAATACTACTCAGCCATAGAGAATGAGAAACTAGAGTCATTGATAGCTAAATAGGTGCATATTGAGGCCATACTCTTAAGTGAAATAAATAAGACACTCATGTGTAAATACTGAATAGTTTCTCTAGTGTGAGAAACTGAGAGTGTAAATGAGGACTAAAAGGATTAATAAGTAATAACTGATACTTTGAAATAGGAAAAGGTCCAAAGGGGTAGGAGTGGTGGGAGGAGATGGGGAAAGGAAATGATGGAAAGGAAAACTTATGAGAAAAGAAAAAAAATGGAAACAAAGTATGTAAATAGGGAAGGGTGAAAGGGTGAAGGGCACACATGTAATGGGGAAAAATAAGTACGAAGATACATCATGTACAGGTACAAGCACCCAATGATAAATGTAAATGTATTGCATACCTAAAATGTACCAATAAAAGAATTTAAGAAAGAAAAAAAAAGAATAATGGTTCCTACATTCTGTGAAGGATGAAAGAGGCAGAAGTATAAAACAGCTTCCAAAACACAGACAAAAGGTGTATGGTTTCTCTCAGTACAGTGGTGGGGAGAGTTTCAGATCCCAATTCTTGTGATATATTTTATGAAGACCTATCAATTAGGATTTCAAAGAAAACAAAATAAAATGATTCTAAGGGAAGGAAATGCTAACCAGCCTGCTTTGGTTAGCCCATTCTGTCCATATGCACAGAAATACCATACTGAACCCCATTAATGCATGCAATTATTCCATATTGATAAAATTAAATTAAATCTAAATAACTATATGTGTTTTTACCCAGTATTGTTGAACTAGATCATATACATTATGTCACTGAAGGGTCTTAGGTACCATTTTGTGAGGAATTAAGAGCTTATGGTAAGCAGGTAGCTACTGTGAGGTCACAGATACACTGAAGAGGCTCAAACCCATGGACTGAGGTTAAGTTGCCTATATGGAAGCTTGTGATAATAAAATTTAAGGGTCAAAAGAAGTAGAAGCTTTGTAATATAAACTTCTGTTCTTGATTTCTTCAAGAAAGAAATATTCTGTGTGTAGGTATTGTAGTCTTAGAAATGAATATGCCAAAGTAAGATTTATTAAATTTCTCTTACTATTTTAATTTGAGGTTTTTTGATGTCTCTAACTCTTTTAGGAATATACCCAGGAAAGGTATAGGTGGGTCAAATGAAATTTTTGTTTTCAGTTTGTTGAAGAACCCCCCCATTGCTTTTCATAGTGATTGTGCTAGTTTATACTCTCACCAACAACGTGCAAGTGTTCCTTTCCCACTATATATTGCCAATATTTTATTTGTGTGTGTGTGTGTGTGTGTGTGTGATAGATCATTTGAAAGTTTGTTATTTGAAAGACCCATGACAAATTCTCCTTTATACTCCAACCTTCATTCTGATCCCAGTCTTCAGGCCTGGAACATGAATTCAATATCTGTTGGGGAAGCAGTTAATCTGTGACTATGAGGATGAAAAGCACAGATTGGGGGAGGTGGTGCAAAAAAATAAATGAAATAAGAGACCAATTCCTTAAGGATTGCATAGCCTTGAATTCCTTAACTCAATACTTGTCATGTAGGAATAAATAAAGACTGAATTTGTTTTAGTCACTATTTTGGTTTACATTCTATTGCTTGGTTATGTTTCTATTACTTGCAGGTAAATGTTCTCCATAACTATATATAGTGTTCAC
This sequence comes from Heterocephalus glaber, assembly GCF_000247695.1. Next base: position 191,860 of record NW_004624970.1, on the reverse strand, counting down.
AGAAATTTTAGAATTATTGTAACATGTCATGCACATAAAAGATCTGCACAAGGCCACAAATAACTACATCCCACAAGTAATAGGGTTTTATTCTTTTCAATGGCTAAATAATATTTCATTGTGTTGGTAGACCATATTTTCTGTATCCTTTCATTCATTTATTGACAAGTGGGTTGATTTAATAGCTTGGCTATTGTGAATAGTGGTGCAATCTTAGAGGACATTAGGTTAAGTGAATAAAACAGACATAGAAAGACAAATCCTGCATTCTGACTCATATGTGAAAGCAGAGAAAATAGTGGTACCTAGAAGCTGAGAAGTGTTAGGGAAGGAATTAGAGAGAGGTTGGTGATGAGGTAAAAAAATATTGTCTGTGGACTAAGTTCTAGTGTTTTATAACACTGTAGGGTGACTATAGTTAACAGTAACATATTGTATATTTCAAGATATCTGGAAAAAAGCATTGTGGTTTTTACAAAACAATAAATATCTGAAAGGATGGGTATGGTACTTAGTCTGATTAGATTATGACATATTGTATATACACACTCAAATGTTACACTGTACCCTATAAATGTATACAATTAAAATGTGTTAATTAAAGTAAAAAGAAGAGGGTTTTGTACATGTGTACATTTTAATGAAACAATTTAGCTAGAGAATATACTTATTCTTTGTTGGTCATTGCATGTAAATGGCTTGATAACTTAATAGATCACCAGAGGAGAGAGCTACACAAATGTAAATTGCAAAAGGCAGTGGGACCAAGAAATTTGATTGAGGGAACAGAGAGGTAGGGGAAGGGGATGAAAAGAGAATTGAGATGTGCTATGTACATGTGACAATTTCCCATGTGGCACATGATTATTATGTACTGAAAATATATACCTATAAGAATAAAAAATGTCAAAGAGCCTGATGAGAAAAATGGGACTTTTTTTGTTCTGTTCAAGTGAAGCCTTGATGGTAACAAGAACTCTCTGCACTGAAAAACACATGACACAAAATCATTGTCTATGACTTAATTCTGTCCACTCTGTGATCTGTGGATTCCCCAATGATTCCATCTCTCCTTACTTCTCAAATTCAGGACATTAGCACTTGAGCTCATGCTTCACCTCCTCATCCTCTTTCCAATTCTTAAGTCTTTGTTGTATGTTTGCATTTTCAATGCTATTCCATGGAATAACCTATCTGTCTTGCCCAAGGAATACCAGTATAGAAATCCAAGCCTTGGACTATGTTAAAGAGCAAAACAAACAAACAAACAAAATACAGAAAAAATAGCCCTATATATGTGAATGGCCTCAGCCTTATCAGGGGAAAGGGATGTTTATTTACCTTTGGTAAATATTGAGCTAGGCATGCGGTCCCTGGGTCTATGAAGTATCTGGACAGAATAGGGTTCATTTCTTCTCTCCCCAGGAATAATATACTGGAAGTTTGCAGCAGAGCAGGAATATTTATTTTTGTTGGAAGGAAATAGATTTCCTTTAGTAGAATTTCTATACAATAAAATTAATTATCTATGATAGAACACATTTATTTGCTGTAATCTGAGCTGTCAGGAAGAACATTTAAGTAAGTATAGTAAAAATTTATGTATGAATGAATGATAAAGCCACTAATGTAAAACTGTGGTCTCAGAAGTTCTTCTGGTACAAAATTATACAAATCATCATAACTGCCAAGTGTGATGTTTTTCCATAGCAGTAAAACACATGCCTTTTTGTTTTAGTAACAACAAAATTAACTTAGTATGATCTATGGCATTTGAGCACAGATTGTTCTTTAAAAGTCTGCCTTGTACCTAGAGACAAATGGAAGTTTCTCATATAACTAATCCAGTGATTGAATATAACACCAAGAACATGATAAAGGTGAACACTTTCAATGTCAGAGAGAGCAGAAATCTTGACAAAGTGAGTTACATAAATATTATAAAGACAATAAAATCAAAGAAATGGAACCTCCAGGAAATGGAAGGAAAAGGAACAACTTTTTACATTCTGATCAAACATTATAATTTTTTGCTCTAGGAATTGAATGTTGTGATCAAAAGAAATTTTTAGCCCAAAACAATGGACAGTTTTATTGTCTCTTTCTCAAAGAGTCTTTTCGGAGCACTCTTTATGTCTTTATTCCTTAGACTGTAGATGTAGGGGTTCAACATAGGTGTGACCACACTGTACATCACTGAAGCTGTTGCACTTGAGTGTGGGTTTTGGGTAACAGCAAAACTAAAGTAAACACCTAGAATTGTAGAGTAAAACAAGGAGACAACAGACAAGTGAGACACACAGGTAGAAAATGCTTTATGTCTCCCCTGAGTTGATGAAATTGCATGTATGGAGGAGACAATCTTAGAATAAGAGTAAAGGATACCTGCAAGGGCACCACCACCCAGAATCCCTGCCACATAATTCATCACAATGTCATTAGGAAAAGTGTCAGAACAGGCAAGGTGAACTAACTGATTAGGTTCACAGAAAAAATGAGGGATCTCCAAGTTTGTGCAGAAGGATGGCCATAGCACCATAAAGCTCTGTAACAAGGAATTCAGGGCAGTTATAATCCAACACACCAGCACCAACAATCCACAGAGCTGGCGGTTCATGATGACTATGTAGTGCAGAGGGTGACAGCCACAAACCGGTCATAGGCCATCACAGCCAGGAGGAAGTTGTCTAATCCTACAAAAAAAAAAAATCTGGATGATGCATTCTTCATAAGTTATGACCTTGGTTTGTGTCTGAATGTTCACCAGCACCTTGGGCACAGTGGTAGAAATGAAACAGATGTCCACAAAAGACAGGTTGGAGGGGAAGAATTACATGGTTGTGTGCAGGTGGGTGTCACAGATGGCTGCCAGGATGATGAGCAGGTTTCCAGTCACAGCCATCAGGTACATGAACAGGAAAAGTCCAAAGATGAGGGGCTGCAGTTCTGGGTCCTCTGAAAATCCCAGAAGAAGAAACTGTAAAATTCGTGTAATGTTTCTTTGTTCCATGTGCTGTAGGTTTCTACTATGAAAAACAAAAAGAACACAACTAATTTTTTACCTGGTGCTCCTTAGAACATCCCTTATGCCATCTGTTATTAGGAATTTTCATCTCTCTGTCTTTTCATTAATGCAGTATATGGTGTATTCTGTAGTTTTCATACAAATTGTTTCATTTTCTTGAGGAATATAAACTGATTATTAAAAGGTTCTTGGTACGATGAACATAATGAGTACAGGGTGCTGATAAAAGTCCTGGCAATATGTTCATAGGGAAAAATCCAGTAGATAATTAAAATATGTAAAAAGAAAAGTTAGAAAATAATTTGAATGCTTTAGCACCAAAAAGTTGAATATTTAACAGATAGTCATACTTGAACATTACAATATATCTATCTAATCTATATTTCTATCATCTATCATTTATTTATCTAATATATACAAACATGGCACACCATAAATATGCACAATTTGTATGTATCAGTTAAAAAAGAGATGATTGTATATCGTATATGCTAGTAATTTCTATGAAGAAAATATAATTGTCCAGAAAAATAAATGGATAAAGATGCTATCTTTATTGGTGGATAGGTAAGGCTTATAAAGAAGATGACATTTGAAGTGAGACACCAAAAAGCAGGTTTGGGGAACCATAATGTTATCTGCAGATGTGTTTGGAAGGAGGAATGAGTAGTGCAAAGATCCTGAGGGAGGAGCTTGTTTCAGACATAAAAGTTAAAAAGGAAGCCAGAATGTAGCAACCACCATGAATAAGAGGAAGATAATGAGGGATTCCTGCCTGAGAAAACAGAAGAAGTAGGTGGCCTCCCTGAAGGTGCTGAAATGTTAAGATTTTCAAGATGCAGAAGGTTTTTTTCACATGTTGGCTTTGTGTCTTTGCTTTAAACAACTTGAAACAAAATTTTTATAGAAAGAATGTGTACAATCAGAAGAGTCCAGTTATATATCATGCATATGATCCCATCACCACAATCAATGTTACCTATACATCCTTCACCTCCCAGGATGTCCTGCTGTTATCTCTTTGTCATTATTTTTGGTGAGAACATTTAATGTGAGATCTACCCTCACAGCAAATATTTCATCCAAATATTGTTACACTATGCATGATGTTGTACAGCATATACCTCAGAATTTAATAAATCTATGTTATTAAAAAGATATTAAAAAACCCACATTTTCCCACCCTCCACTTCTCTGACAGCACCATTCTATTCCATGCATGTGTGAATTTGACCATTTTGCATATATGAAGGAAACCATGGATTACATTTACTTAGATGATATCTGGGGGAGCAAGATCAATCCTTCCTCATTTCTTTTTTAGGTAGCCTTGAGTTTTTGTATTATAAGACTCAAAATTTTGGCATACAAGTATTATACAAGAAATGAACATTATAGGCCAATATCCTTAATGAAAATATATGCAAATGTCTTCAAGAAAATGCTAACAAAATAAATGAAACAACAAGTTAAAATAAATATTCTCAATTGGAATATATGAATTCAGAAACCACTGCTCATTCTGTAGTAATCTCTATAAAATCCTGTACTTGCTGTGATAATCTACATTCTTTTTTCATATAATGGATCCCTGGGGACAGTTTAATATAGAAGCATTTATTTCATTGTATTTTACCTTTGTTGTAAAAATCTTATATCCAATTTAACAGAAATTTTACTTTCTTTTGCTAATTCAAATATTTCCACAAAGGATAAATATTGCAAAACCAAAAAAGTTTAAAAATTAGGAGTTTACATGAGGTGTGCTTTAAAAAAATGGAGAATCTTTAAATCAAAAAATTGTCCCAATAAGAGACACCTTGCCATTAATCTGACATAAAATATGTTTCCTCACTTCAAACAAAATGCTCATCATTTTTGACACATTCTGATGAACTTCTCTAAGACTGCTTCCATGAGTGTCTTTAGTTGCACTGCTATGCCTGCTGTGCTCTCCTGAACTGGTTCAAAATGTTTACCTTTCATGGTCATTTTGTCTTTGTACAGGAGCCAGAAGTCATATGCCAGATCTAAATGGAAAAAGGGTGAGTACCCACTGTAATATTTTTAGGAGCCTGCCTTTCTGTTACATGGCACTTGGCAGCTACATTCATCATATATTTTATCACTTTTTTTTTTTGGTACTGAGGATCAAACTTGGGTCCTTGTCACTTTTAATAAAGACATTTGTGAAAAAAAGACTTCTAGAACTGCTTCAAAAATGTCACGAAAGATAAAGTGTATTTGAAGTGAGGGAAGTGTGTAGAGAGAAAATATTTTGAAGGATACTAATGGCAATGTATCTTTTAAAGGAGGATTAGTGGCGGTGTCTTTTATTGTAATTTTAAAATTTAAACATGCATTGTAAATTTTGATCACTTCTTATCCAATAAAAAGAAACATTAACTAAATGAATGAATTAAAAATTACTTTAATAAATTCTTAATGAAAAGTTCTATAGTAACTGTAGTTTAATCACATGAACATAAATCTCTAATTCAATATAATTAACCAAGTCCTGGAAATTAAATAAGAAAAACATTATTAGAAGTGCAAAAAAGTGTGACTAAAGTTATAGTTTCATCCTATGTAATTGCATTCATGATATTGGTTAAAATTGCAACAATCATGAAATTAAATAGTAATTATTCAGAACATTCTAATAACTATGACTTCTTATCCAGTACTTGAGCCAGAAGCGCTGGTTGCATTACTTCATTTACACCTCACAATAACCCCAAGATGCTATCTATACAGTTGTAGAGAAAGGATATGTGCATAAATACAATGAAACTTCCCGGTATAAAAGGATGATTACAAAACATGTAGACAATGGTTAGTGTAGTGCAGATGTATGTCTTCCATAATGTGGCAGATGATTGCTATTTATAAAAATAGAACCAGTCACAAAAGGCAAAAGTCAGTAATAAGGAACAAGAGATGAGAAATGAGATGGCAACATGTATAAAAGCAATTGATTATTAATCATACTGAGGAATATTCTAAATTTAAAATGCAATGAGAGAATAGATCTCCATTATGGATGACATATATTAGACTACAGAAAATTTATAAATTTTCATATATATATATATTCACAAACAGCAAACATAGTAAAAGAAATTCAATTTGTCCTTTGAAAGAATTTCCACATTTTAAAATTGTAAATGGAAAGAGAAAGAGCTACAAACTAAAAATACTATCAATACCTTCAGTAGTAGTAAAAGAACTGTAACATGAAGCTTTTAGTATTTTACTCTATGAGGCAAATAAAACTTAATTTGCCCATGTAGAAACACTGTGTGAGAGAAGATAACTGAATGGTTTGTCTCATGAATGGTTGCTGCAAAGTAATATTTAAAGCATTATCTTAGTGTGATCATTGTGATGAACATGGAAACAGGCTTAAATACCCTTCAGCTTAATAATTAAAGAAAACAACTTCTCACTTCAATGCTTATGTCTCCATTCTTTTTGGGTTATTCTAATTATAAAACTATTTAGATAGGTTCCAAGTTTGTGGAAAATACACTATAACACTATTTTGTTTGGTCTCATTCAATTGAATTTCTCGTCCCACCACGTAATATTTAACAATAATGTATGCGTGAATTGCAGAGTCTAAGATACACTTTTTGGTAACATATTAAATAAGATACAAAATAATCAAGTAAGCATATTCAGTGATCTCTAAGCTCTGGGCCAGGCATACTTGGTTTCTCAGGTGGCAAAAGATAAATTCAGTCAGCTTCTCTCTTTACTGAGCCTTTTATGAAGGACTGACTGTGTCTCAAACTCACCTTGATTGGGTATTTGAGACAGAGATCACTAAAGTCTAAGTTCACTCTTGAATAGTTGTTGATGGAGACTGAAGTTCTGGCTGATACAAAGCACCAGAAAGGAGTGAAGCATCAGTCACATAGCAAGACTTAGGTCTTCAAAAGAAACCACCATGTCCTGTTCAGCCCAAGATTGTATCCTCTGAAGGACAACATAAGAGTAATCCACTTTAGCTCCCTATATCTGCTCATTAGGTACATTTCCTTTTATTACTCCAACCCAGGGACACTCAATTACCCTGTAGGACATTGGGCTGAGCAGAATGGAAAAATTTCCTGGATATTCTGTGTTCCTAAGGGACCAGGTTAGTAATCAGGTATATTCAACAGAATCTGTTTTGTTACTTCTCCATACATGATTTATTGTGCAGAGGACTAACCTCATTATAACTTTTGCTCAATTCTAAATTGAAATTTTCTCCAAAGTCTGTGGTACCTGAGATGGGTAAAAGCCTTAGGACTACAAAATTCTGCCTTGTAGAGAGGACACCACTCCTGATATTTTCAGAAAATTGCTATTCTCTTCTCATCAAGAGATAGCACTGCATTTATCTGTTGTAAAACCATGGGACATTACTACAAACTTTGGCTTTATGAAACTTTACAAAGCACTTATGAGTTCATGCTTGAAACCCTAGATAAAATTGTCATTTACTTAATCATTTCTGAAATATTTAATAATTACAAGATATTTATTGACATTTGTGTGCACTGTGGACTGATGTTGGAATCTCATAAGGATTAGCAGATTAAAATTTTACATATGTATATTGCAAAAGGTAAATATTATTAAGGACTCATTTTACATTTGCAAAAATGAGACAAAAAAGTTAAATAATCTATCCAAAGTGATGGGCTGAGTAAGGGTTGAACTTTGGAAATTCACCAGGCTGTTCCTCATTGTTACACTCCAGGCTAATTGTCCTTCTCCACTGATGATTATGGCTTCAGAATATATTGGGCCATGTCGAGAAATTTTGATTTTTACAAAATTTTTATAAAAGAAACACACCTAACTCAAAAAGAATACATAGACTGAAAGTAAAAGGATGGAAAACAGTTCTCCACACCACAGAAACCCAGAAAAAAGCAGGGGTAGTAACTCTATTTTAAGATAAACTAGATTTCAAACCAAAATTAATTAAGAGAGACAAAGATGGTCACTACATCCTTGTGAAGGGAACAGTCCAAGAGGAAGAGATGACAGTCATAAATATATATGCACCAAATACGAATGCCCCAAATTATAGAAAACAAATATTGATGGACATGAAAAACCAAATAAGCTCTAATAAAATTGTAGTGGGGGATCTCAATACCCTTGATACAATTAGACAGATCATCTGGACAAAAAATTGAAATTTTAGAATTGAACCACACTATTGAACAAACAGACTTAATAGATGTTTACAGAGTGTTCCATCCCACAAAATCAGAATACATATTCTTTTTGGCTGCACATAGGTCATTCTCTAAAATAAACCACATGCTAGCTCATAGGACATGTCTAGGTAAATGTAAAAGAATTGAAGTTAACCCTGTACATTTTCAGACCATAGTGCAATAAAATTGGAGATCAATGACATAAGAAACTGCAAAACTCCCACAAACACATGGAAATTAAATAACACCTTGTAGAACAACTGATGTGTCACAGAGGAAATTAAAGAAGAAATTAGACAGTTTCTACAAGTAAATGATAATACCAGTACAACATACAGGAATCTATGGGACACGATGAAAGCAGTTCTACATGGTAAATTCACAGCACTCAATGCCCATCTTAGGAAAACAGAGATAACTCACATAAATAACTTAAGGCAGAACCTCAAGTTCCTAGAAAAAGAAGAGCATAACAAACCCAAAGCTCATACAAGAGAGGAAATTATAAAGATATAAAGATCAGAGCAAAAATCAATGCCATGGAGACTAAAGAGAATGACACCAAAAATTGATGAATCAGAGAGTTGGTTTATCAAAAGAATGAATAAAATAGAAAAACCCTTAGCCAATCTTATCAAAACAAGGATAAAAAAGGCTCAAATCCATGCAATCAAGAATGAAAAATGTGAAGTCACAACAGATCCAGGAGAAATCCAAAGCATCATCAATACTTACTTCAAGTACCTGTACTCTAATAAAATGGAAAACACAGAAAAATTGGGGATATTCCTAGATACATACGAATTACCAAAGTTAAATGAAGAAGATATAGAATTTCTAAACCCACCAATTACAATGAGTGAAATTGAAAATGTAATAAAAAATTCATCATCAAAGAAAAGCCCAGGTGGTGATGGCTTCACTGCTGAATTCTACAAGACATTTAAAGAAGAACTATCACCAATACTCTTTAAACTCATCCAGAAAATTGAAAGGGGAGGAAAGCTTCCAAATTCATCTCTGGAAGTAAGTATTACTTTCATTCCAAAACCAGGGAAAGACACAACCCAAAAAGAAAATTACAGGCCAATCTCCCTAATGAATATTGATGCAAAAATCCTCAACAAGATACTGGCAAACAGAATACAAAGTGTCATCAAGAAGATCATAAACCCTGACCAAGTTAGATTTATCTCAGGGATGCAAGGATGGTTCAACATTCGTAAATCAATAAACATAATACACTATTTTAACAGACTCAAGGACAAAAACTACATGATCATCTCAATAGATGCAGAAAAGGCATTTGACAAAATCCAACACCCATTCATGAAAAAAGCCCTACAGAAAATTGGAATAGAAGGTCTTTATCTCAACTTGATTAAGGCTATCTATGAAAAACCAACAGCCAACATCATACTAAGTGGTCAAAAACTGAAAATTGCCACGCTAAAATCAGGAAGAAGACAAGGATGACCACCAGCACCACTCCTGTTTAATACTGTTCTTGAAATATTAGCTACAGTAATTAGGAGGGAAAGAAATAATAGGAGTAAAAATAAGAAAGGAAAAAGTTAAATTGTCCTTATTTACTGACGATATGATACTTTACATACAAAACCCAAAATACTCTGCCAAAAGACTTCTAGACTTAATTGACAAATTCAGTAGAGTAGCTGGATATAAGGTCAACACTCAAAAAATAATAGCCTTTTTATATACAAATAATAGACTCACTGAGAGAGAAATTATGGAAAGAATTCCCTTTACAATGGCATCCAAGAAAATGAATTATCTAGGAGTCAATCTAACAAAGGAAGCAAAAGACCTCTACACTGAAAACTCTAGCACTTTAGAAAAGGAGATTAAAGAGGATATAAGAAAATAGAAACATATCCCTTGTTCCTGGATAGGAAGAAACAATATAGTGAAAATGGCCATAGTTTCAAAAATTTTATATAGGTTTAATGCAATCCAGATTGAAATACCAACAATATATTTCACAGAACTAGAGGAAACAATCCAAAAATTCATTTGGAACCAGAAGAGACCTAGAATAGCAAAATAAATTTTAGGCAACAGAGATATGGCTGAGGGTATTGCAATCACCAACTTGAAACTATACTACATAGCTACTGTGATAAGAATAGCATTTTTGTACTGGCAAAGAAACAGACCTGAGGATCAGTGGAATAGATTAGAAGATGCAGAAACAACTCCAGACATACTCAGCCACCTCATCTTTGACAAAGGAGCCAACCATCCTCACTGGAGGAAAGATAGCCTATTTAATAAATGGTGTTGAAAAACCTGAATTTTAACCTGCCAAAGATTAAAACTTGACCCATGCCTATCACCATACACTAAATTAAGATTGAAGTGGATTAAATATTTAAATATTAGAAACACTAAATTTGCTGGAAGATAAGTTAGGTAGAACTCTTGAAGATATTGGTATAGGAAAAGACTTTTTGAACAAATCCTCAGTGGCATGGGAACTTGCACAAAGAATCAACAACTGGGACCTTAACTTATTAAAAAGCTTCTGCACTGCAAGAGAAATCACCAACAGAGCTAACAGACAACCTACAGTGGGGGAAAATTTTTTCAGCACCTGTACCTTAGACAAAGTACTACTGTCTAGAATATACAAAGAACTGAAAAAAAAAATCAGATCCCCAAATTCAGAGATTCAATTCAAAAATGGGCATCTGAAATTAACAGACATTTCTCAGACAAAGAAGCAAAAGCAGCAAATAAATGTACTTAAAAATGTTCAACATCACTGGTTATTTGAGAGATGCAGATGAAAACAACACTGATAGTCCACCTCACCCCAGGAAGAATAGCTACTATTAAGAAATCATCTAATAACAAATGCTGGCTGGGGTGTGTGGAGAAAGGAACCCTTGTCCATTGTTGGTGGGAGTGCAGACTAGTGCAACCACTGTGGAAATTAATATGGCGATACCTCAAGGAACTAAGCTTAGAAGTCCCATTCAAACCATCTATCCCCCTGCTGGGTATCTTCACAAAAGAATTAAAAGAATCTTACCATAGTGATATATGTGGACCCATGTTTTTTCTGCACAGTTCATAATATCAAAAGCTTGGAAACAGCCCAAGTGCCCATCAACTGGAAACTGCATAAAGAAGATGTGTTTTTTTTTATAAAATAGAGTACTACTCAGGCATTAAGAATGAGAAACTAGAGACATTTATAGCTAAATGGATGCATATTGAGGCCATCATCTTAAGTGAAATAAATAGGACACACATTTGTAAATACCAAATAGTTTCTCTAGTGTGAGAAACTGAAAGTGTATTTAAGGATACACATGGATGAAATGGCCTAAGAACATATTTCTCGCACTGTGTTTCCATTGCGTGTCATATGACTGTATCAAAATTTAAATTAAGGAGAAGCTCATCTTATGTGGAGTCTGCTAGCTAACTGGAGTTGTTTCCCAGACCACTATTTGTTCAATGTTGGTTTGGGGGATTTTTCTGAAACAAAGAACATCTTCTGGTGTCTTGTTGGTGCTTGAGATGCTTTAAGCTATATGGAAAAATGATTAAGTGCTTTTCAGTTTTTTTTTGGTTGAGTTCTACTGTATTTGAACATTATTGTAGTTTTTTTTCCCTTGCATTGTTCTTCTTTGAATAGTTTTAACTTTTTGTATGTGTGTGTGTTTGATAATAAAGTTATTTAAAAACATAGAATGTCATTTTTATGTACTTTTGATTTACATACATCTTATAGGTATCATCAAGAATACAACAAACAACGAATGCTGTATGGATGTGGTAGGAGAAAGGAACATTTATGTACTGTTGGAGGCAATGTGAATTAGAACAGCCACTTTGGAAATTAGTATGGATGCTCCTCAAAGCACAAAAATAGGCTCTCCTTTGCTCACACTGTAACAAACCTCAGTATTTAGCCAAAAGAATTAGTAACAATACTATAGAGATACCTGTAAAATCATGTTTATTATAGCACAATTTATTCACAATTTTCAAGCTATGGAATGAGCCTAATTGCCCATCAAATAATGAATGACAAAGAAAATGTGATAGAAACAGTTGATAGAAGATACAAATGACAGGTAGATAGAAAGAAAGACATAATAGGGCATTATACAATCCTAAATAGCAGTGAAATCATATATTTTCAGAAAAATAGATGGAATTAGAGACCACTGTGTAAAACAAACATGAAACAAAATGAATCAGATTCAGAGACTGAGATTGTAAGCTTTATCTCATATTTGGAATCCATTAAAAATAACTTGAAGGTAGAGGGCAGATTATCAGAGAGGAGAAAGAAAACAATGGGATAGGAATGCAGGGGTAATAGGAGATGAAAATGAATGAAGTATGTTTAACTCATGTACAAATATGTCAAAATAAATCCCGTTAATCTATATAAATAATAGGCACTTAATTAATTAAAATTAAGTTGCTGATATTTTTAAGAAAGTTGAAATCAGAAAGCAAATATAGTATATAAGTACTTCTCAGACATAAAGAAGGATAAATTGAGCCACTTGTCAGAAAATGGATGCACCTTGAGAAGTTCGTTTTAAAAGAAATAAATCAGATACACAAGCCTAAATATCACATGATTTCATTTATATAAGTATTCCAAAATATAAATGGCTTAAAGATCAAAATAAAAGGGAGAAAGTAGGAAATGGGAAGATAGATTCTTTCTAAATTGGAAGAGGTTCTAGAGGTGGAGGAGGTGAAAGGGAGTGGAGGGGAAGGAGGAATAAGAAGAATTAAGATGTGTTATGCACCAACTCCTCACAATGAGTCTAATCATTATTATGGCAAACATGCACTAACAAATACTTTACAAAAGAAAGATTATAATCAGAGTAATGAAAACACCAGGAAGTAAATAGACTAATTTTGCATTCACAATTGGATCAAAGAATCACAATTTCCAACTCTGAAGATTAGAATGCAGCCAACATGGCACTTTTTCAGCCACATCCAAAGAGGACTTCACACATTCAAAGAGTCCCCCCACTCTCCCTGGAGTCTTTTCAGAGCTCTCTTTATGTCTTTATTCTGCAAACTGTAGATAAAGGTGGTCAGCATAGGGGTAAATCCAGTGTACAACACTGAGGCTATTGTATTTGGCTATGAGCTATGAATTAAGCCAGAACTAATGTACACACCTAGGCTAGTGCTATAAAATAAGGAAACAACAGAGAGGTAAGAGACACAGGTAGAAAATGCCTTATTCTCCCCTGAGAAGATGAGAAACTATCTTGAAATAAGAGTAAATGATACTAGCAAGTGAACCAGTACCCAATAACACAGGTAAAAAATGCACCACAAGGTCCTTAAGAAAGTTTTCAGAATAGGCAATTTGGACTATTGGATTAAATTCACAGAAAAATCACAGATTTTCTAATATGTACAAAAGAATGCTGCAATGCCAGTAAGTTTTATAACAATGCATGCAGGACACTCATGATCCAGAACACTAGAATGCGAGAGACACAGAGCCTGTGGTTCATGATGACCATGTAATACAGGGGATGACATGTGGCCACAAAGTGGTAATAGAACATTACAGCCAAGAACAAGCCACCCAGATCTACAAAGAGCAAGAAAAAGTACATTTTAGTGATGCAACCCACATAGGTAATGAACTTGGTCTGTGTATGTATATGTGTACCACCAGCATCTTGGGCATGGTGGTAGACATGAAACACATATCTTCAAAGGACAGGTTGGAAAGGAAGGAGTGCATTTGCATGTGAAGATGGGAGTCAGTGATGATCGCCAGGATAATGAGTAGGCTCTCAAGCATAGTGACAAGTTACATGGAGAGAAAAAGCCATATATGTGGGGCTGCAGTTCAATGTCATCTGAAAATCCTAGAAGCAGAAATTTTTGTGCTGTTTCCTAGTTCTATATGGAGGATGCAACTACTAGGAAAAAGAAAAAAAAAAAAACAGGAGTGCTATTCACACAAATTGATGTTACCTATATAGGTGAAATCTTCCAATTTATATTTTCCAGGCTATAAATTACTTTGTATATTTTCTTCGAGGATCTGCTCTCTTTAGAACATCCCTAGTGTCACTCCTACTTAGATATGTCTGTCCCACTGAAGTTTTATCCCCAGGAATGCAGATAATGTACAGATTTATTGAGAAACTGTTTTATATATTTGAGGAAAATACAGTGAGTGTTAACCATGTTTCAAGTCCTGAATCTAAGTAATGATTAGCCCTGCTATAAAACAAGTTATTACATTCCAAAGATGGACATAGAGTATATGTAAATAAGGAAATCACATGTCTATACTTTTGTGGTAAAGATATCACATACATTTGCATGTACAAATACTCACCAGATGATATACATGAAGTGAATATGAATTATATCTCAATGAGGACATTTTAAAAAAGAATAATCATATAATATGCCATATAGTGAAATAGCCATTTAGAAAATGAAACCAGGTATATAGAAAGTTCCTTTTTTATATTGCTTAGGGTGCCTTGTGTGGAACCTGAGACACTATGAATGCAATGCAGGTCCTCTATCATTGATCCTTACACCCAACCCTGAAGATATCATTGTCATGGGTGTCTTGATGAGAACAACAGAGAAGGTGCCATTTGAACAGAAACCTCAAGCACACACAGCAGGAGCCAGGAGGTTCTCTGCGGAAATTTCAGATGGCATCGGAAGAAGCCAATACAAAAGCACTGTGGCAAGTACTTGTTTAAGTTGGTCAAGGCCTTTAGGAATCCAGTGTGTGGAGGTCACTGAGAAGTGAAAGGAGAGAGGGAGAGTGAAAGATACGGTGTCAGAGGATGTTGAGTAATGAGTGGTGCTGAAACTGCAAGACTCAGGGAGAACTTCATCCACACTATGAACTTATTGCACCTTATTAATTTTGTAAAAACACCCTGTGAGTACAAATGGAAACTGCCTTTTCTACTGCTGATGTTTGAGTTCTCTCTATATATTATCAGAGTCACCTTGGAATCCAGAGTCCAGGTATCTGTGCTGTGAGGACTGGGTAAAAACCACCGTTACCACATTTTGGCCCTTTGGTCTTCTGTCCACACTGTGTGAGTTAGTAGCAGACTGAGCAGACCAGATGATCTTTCCTCTAATGTAGAAATGGTGCTGAGAATTTCCATTTTTAAGCCTCCAATAAACAAAAAGCACAGGCTGTTGTTTCATTTTTAAACTTCTGCTCTATATTTACAGAAACACTCATCAAAAATAAGTTTAATGAATACAGTATGAGAAATAACAGAGAAATGAAATAGACACAAGGGAAAAATAAGAAATAAACTCAAGTGGTCCCTGAGAGACTAAAAGGAAAAAAAGCTCCCTTGATTTTGGCAAAATTCCAACCAAGATTCTATCTCCTGAATGTCCTACAGAAACAAGACAGAAAAAATAAACATATCCCTTTTCAAAAGTTGTGAAATTTTTATGGTTTCAAATACCATATAAAAATGACCTCAGAACAAAAATAATCAAGGAGAATAAAAATTTCACAAAGAAAACCTATACACTGCTCAAAAATATCACCACACAAGTCAATGGAGAAAGAAAAATTTATAAAATGAAAATCCTTTGAAGTAACAATAATGGTAAAAATGGACAGACAGATAATAAAAGGGAACTTAACATGGTGATGAAATATGTATATATTTGCTTAAAGTTAGAAATAGTTTAAAGAGATAAGAAATGTTTTCTCATACCCTCCGGCCTTATGGAAAAACAAACATGAAGAGCTGTTAGATTGATTAGGAGTAGACTTTCAAATAAATAGAAAAGGTGTATTCTCTAACTTGGTGATGGAATGTGACTTGGTACCCATAATTGAGGACACAATATGAAGACAGCTATGAATATTACAAGTATGTAATTCAAGGATTCTCAATGTTAACAATAATGACACTCGACTATTCTTTGTGGTGTGTGTGTTGGGGTTGGAGTAATCCATACACACAGGATGACCAGCACCATGGCTGATCTACTATGACTCTGGCCCTATGTAGATGTCAATCATTTCTTTGGACATTGCTTGGTGACCCATGCTGCAGGAGCACTATCTAGAGAATTGGTTCCCTAGATTTGTCTCAAAATACTCAAACATGTCTGCACTCAGAGACTTCTGTAACCATAGCCCAAAGGGACCTGCCTACTGCTTGGTGTGTCAGACCTGGGCATAATCCACCTGGTGCTTATTTTCCAGGCACAGATAGTACAAGAGTTATAGGGTCATGGAAGCTTCCACCGAGATTTCAGAAGAATGATTGTAAGGCCAGACATTGTGCCTCTGAGAGCAATGAGTCAAACTGTGAAAGTGAAGCTAAAAATGCAGGAAAGACCTAAGGAAGATTAAAAAGCAAGGAAGGTGGAATGTCTGATGAAGAAACTGTAGGCAGTGAGTGGAGCCTCCACAAGAGGCCTTGTGTGCTGCAACTGGCAATGCTATAGGGGTGAGGTTGTCCAACCCACTTGGAGATTACATCTCACCACAATTTGTCTAGGATGCTGGACATGGAACTAGATGATATAATGTTTTTTCTGTTGGGTTTTGGACTTCCTTTGTTCCAGTTTCTTTCATTCCTCCTATTTATCCCTTTTGGAATGGAAATGTTTACCCTTTGCAATTTTTTGTTGAAAGTACTTAATCTTCTGATTTTTACAGGGGCTCATAGCTAAGAATTTGCCTCAAGTCTCAGGTGAGACTTTAGACTTAGACTTTTCAGCGATGCTGGAACTGTTAAGATTGGTGACACTTAGAGATGGACTAAATTTATTTTTCAAAATGACATGGATATTGAGGAGTTATAGGCAGAATGTTATGACTTAGATCTAAAATATCCCCCAAATGCTTCATGTGTTTGAGAGGTAGATTGACCATACTGCATCTTATTTTTTATAGAAGGTGGGGCCCAGTTGTAGATGGGACACTGGGGATGTGATCTGGAAGGTAACATTCCTGTTCTCTGCTCCTCTCTTTTCTTTCTGCTCCCCGCCTGCTAAGGGTTGAAAACACTTCCTCCACCATGCCCTTTCATCATACAATTTTTGCCTTAAGACCAGCCAACAATGAACTGATACTGTGAGCCAAAATAATCCTCTTTTTCTTTACATTGTGGTGTCAGGTACTTTATTCAAGTGATGGAAAGATGACTAAGGAAGTAGATTTTATCAGTTTGAAATAATATCCTTCAAAAACTATTTTCAACAAGACCCTTTTCAAAGTAACTGCAGATCCTGGTGAGCATCTTACAAACATCCTATGAGTGCTGCTAGCTTTAATCCACCATTAGGTAGATCAATCTCAAACTCATTTTACTTGGGGTAGAATTACCCTGATATAAAAACCAGCCAAGTACAAACACCCCCCGCCCCCACACACACACCAGGAAACTATCAGACAACTCTGATTAATGTAGATGAAAATATTCCCAACAAAATATCAGCAAAGTAGATCTAAAAGAATCTTGAAAAAAATTGCACATCCTGATCAATTGCTATTTACCTCAGAGATGCAAGAATGGCCCAATGTGTGCAAATCAATAAATGTGATATATCACATTGACAGAGTGAAGGACAAAAAGCATATGATTACCTAAATATATACAGAAAAAGCATTTGATAAAGTCAACGTTCCTTCATAATAAAAATACTCAACAATTTAGGCACAGAAGGAATATACCTCAACTTGATTAAGATTATATATGAGAACACATTAACATCAATATGACAATAAACATCATACCGAACAGAAAAGATAGAACTGTTTCTTCTAAGATCCATTATGAGGTTAAAATGTAAACTTTCAGCACTATTTTTCAAAGTAGTACTGGAAGTCTTAGTAGTCAAGAGAAAAAATAAAAACATGCAACTGGAATGGACAAAGTAAATTTGTCACCAAGAACATAAAGACTTTATAAAAACTCTTGTAAGTGGTAAAATAATTAAATAATGTTGGAGAATATAAAATCAACATTCAATCAACAGTATTTCTAAACACTGGTAGCAAACCAGATAAAAATGTATTCAAGGAAACAATTACATTTACAATAGTTACAAAATACCTATAAATAAATACGTAGGAATAAATTTAATCAAGGAATTGAAAGATCTCTGCAATGAAAACTGCAAAAGCCTGAAGAAGAATACATAGTATCCAGAAAATTAATATTGTTGAGATGTCTATATTTCTCAAAGTAGATTTACAGATTTAATGAAATGCCCACCCCAATACCAATGGACGAATCAACACACATGATTTCATGACTTATTGTAAAGTTATACTACTGCAAACCACATGGTACTGACACTAAAACAAACAGATTAATGGATTGAAATAGAGAGAAGTATGTATTTATAGCTAACTGATTTTCAACAGAGATACACAGAACACACATAGGAAGAAAATTCACTTCACAAATGGTACTGAAAAGACAGGATATTTGTTGCTGAAGAATGACTCATATCTCACCATGTACAGAATCAACTTCAAGTGCATAAAAGACAAAAATGTTGGACCTGAACCTCTAAAGCTACCATAAGATAACATAGAGGCATCAGTAAGCCAAAAACTTTTTGGATAAGACACAAATTCATAGTTAACTACAGGAAAAATTAGTAAATGGGATTATATGAAAATAAGAGGGCTCTGAACAGCAAAGGAAACAATCAAGAGTGATGAAATAACCTACAGAAAGGTGGAAAATATTGACAAATTATTCATCTGAAAAGGTATTAATATCAAGAATCTACAAGAAAGATGGGAAGGGGAAAGGGAAGAAGGGAAAGGAAAAATTATGAGAAAGAAAAAAAAATGGAATCAAACTCTGTGTAAATAGGGAAGGGTGGAGCAGGTAAAGGGTGTACAGGTAATGGGAGAAAAAATAAAAACTAAGATACATCATGTTCTGGTACAAACACCCAATGATAAATGTAAATGTACTTTGCACCTAAAATGCACCTATATATATATAAAATTTAAAAAAAAGAAACTCAAATAGGTCAACAACAAATAATCTGATTTGAATAACAACAAATGATATCAGATGTATTTCTCAAAAGATATAAAATTGCCAACAAATGTACAAAAATATCCAATATCATTAATTATAGGGAAAATGTAAAACTAAAGCACAGTGAGACATGCCACATCACTCTAGTTAGAATAAATATTATGAAACATACAAAAAACAACATTCTATTGATGATGTGGAGAAATAGAAAATCTTATACACTCTTCATGGGAATGTAAATAAATATACCTATTATGGAAAAATATGGAAATTTCTAAATAATCCCCAAATAGAACTCCCATATGACCCAGCTATTATTGAAAATGTATCCAAAGAAAGAAAATTAATGTGAAGAAGAAGCATCTGCACTCCTATATTTATTGCAGCACTATTCACAATAGTCAAGATACAGAATCAAACCAATTGCTCAATGAAAGATAAATAAAATGTGGTTACACATATGTACAATGAAATTTTTTTATAAAAATAATGAAATCCTGTCATTTGTAAAAACTTGGGTGAGTCTAAAGCACATTAGAGTACATTTAATTCAATACTCCAGGGCGAGACAGACACTTACCAACTGTTCCCATTCACATGTGGAAGCTAGAAAAGCTGACCTCAAAGAAGCAGTGCAAACCAGAGGTCACAATACACTGGAAAAGTTAGAGGCTAGAGTGTTAAAAGATAGGGTGAACAGTGATGCCACTGTATTAATGTAGATTAATAGAAGAAATAATGTATGTAGTTGTCTCAGTATACAGTGGCCTCAATCCAGTAGATGAATATAGTATACCCTATTGTGATAATCAAATTTCCCAGATATTTCCAAATGTCTATTAAAGACAAAATTGTTCCTGGATAAGGCTGTGTAGAACAGGAGAACAGAAATATTTTGACCGACTTTCAATTAAAACTGTCCTTATGAACCTGGTTTATAAGTTTGGGTAGGTTTGTTAACCTTCTGAGCCCCATTTCTGAAAATGTAGAATAAGGTCATAATAGTATTGACCTCATACAATAAACTTTAATGTTTTGTTTGTTTAATTACTAGATCTCAATATTCTGCCCAGGATGACCCTGAATACCTGGTCTCTAGTGACCTTCCCACCAGAGCCTCCTGAGTAGGAGAGGCTACAGCTATACACAATCTAGGTGGTCAGAATGGAGTTTCATACAAAAGAAAATATAAGCTTCTAGTCTTAGGGAAATATATATAAAATGATCGAAATATATCACTTTATAATTATCAAATATTTTCCAAATGAAAGACTCAATGACAAATCTTAACCTGTGCATTCAATATGAATTTCCTAATTGTATTGGGAAAGTGTCCATAAAACCAATGAGTGGAGTAACCATGGTTTTATAATTGAAAGTTCATGATTCTCCTTGTTGAAAAGAATAGCAAGTTCTTGGAGATATCAAGGGTTTTGTCCCCAGTACAAGCTTTGGAGATCCAAAGACCCTGTCTAAACAGGATCGTCAATGTCAGACCTGGAGAAAAAGTTTAAAGTGAGGTTGAAATAAGGTACTAGGTGGCTGGATCTCCAGACGGCACAAAAGTTCATGGAGAAGAAGTAATGAAGATTCCCCTGACATTTACAATGGTGTCTTGGGAAAAGACAAAGTGCAGGAATAAATTTTCTTTTCTCCAGAGCAATGACCCACGTGGGAATGATGTGCCCAGGGTTTGGAATGATAAGATATGTCATTGATGTGAAGGTTTAAGGAGCTGTATGTATCCCCTCTGCTACTGTCCCCAGGATGTGTAAACTTGGGTTGGACAGAATATGGTTGTCTCTTTCTAAGTCCTAAGTCTGGGACCAATGCTTGACTTGTTCCTAGTGTTGTGTGTAAGGTCAGGGCTTCAGTGTCCATCATCAACCACTTAGGGAATAATTAGGACTTCTATATATAGACCTTCCTTTCAGAATTTGTACCCAGGTAAATCCAGGACCCAACATGTATACTCTTTTATTTTTTAGGTACCGGAGATCGAACTCAGGTCCTTGTGCTTGCGCAGCAGGCAGTGAAACCACTGAGCTAAATCTCCAGCCCCAGCATATATACTCTTACCAGATAATCAGATAATGCAACCCGAGAAAACTTACCTGAGGTCTCCTGAGAGTTAAACCAGCTTAGCCCTGAGCTAAGAGATTGCAATTTCTGGGTGGTCTGTTTGCTTGATTTCTTGCTTGCTTTATTTATTCATGATTTTAGAAAGCAATGTATTACTTGAATGTAGTATGACAAGATGATTGTTGACAATGAAGTGAATGTAATGGAAGAAGCATTAGTAGAGGGAATGGGAGGGGTGATGTATTTTCAGTAAAAGTGGAATATGTTTCCAAAGATCTTTGCAATTAACAGAAATGGAGAAATTAGACATTAGCAATAGAGGGATACACAGTTAAATGAGAAAATTTTATTTTTATTTATAAGATTCAGGATATTTGAATATTATTCCATAATGGGGAAGACTAAGACTAGTGGATATCTTGCACATACTACCTTGCAACAATGGTTCATCTGTCATTTATAGTGTAGTATCTCTTCTTGTTCTCTGTGCATTCAAATTTAAAAATTATTC
Source organism: Heterocephalus glaber (assembly GCF_000247695.1). The sequence goes on along the minus strand of NW_004624970.1, from coordinate 169,966 downwards.
AATGTGAATATATTCATGTTTTACTTTGTGATTATTTCTTCAGTCATGAGGCTAAATATATCTATGAGTTTGTTAAACATTTACCTTATTGAAAATTATCTGTTGGAATTATTCTTATTTTTATTGCATTCTTTCAAACTAAAAATTATAATTTGTCACCACCTGGAATGCTTCCTGTTTTCTTCATTTAAGTATTTATGAATGTTTTGGGGGACTGTGTGCAAGTTTACAGATTTGTGTTGTCAAATACATTCTCTGGTTGGATTGTATTTCTCATTACTTTTGAAGTATAGAGGGCTCTTTTGCATCATTTGAGCAAATGAAACACTTGTTCTGCATATTTCTGACTTATTTTCACTTCTCTTTGATTCCATTAATCCATATTTTGCTTTTTTGATTTTTACATTATATTCATCCACCATTTGGTAGGGATTCTCCAATATTTGAACCAAATAACCTTTATTTTTCATAAGCATTTTAATATTTCAATTTTTATATAAGATGAAATTATACTGTTATGTACTTCTTCCTCCTAGCATTTTATTTTATTTTATTCTTTTCTTTGTCTTTTTTTGTCTTATTTTTCTTCCTCCTAGCATTTTAAAGACTCTGTTATATACTTCTGTTTGAAAATTTGGGGCAGTTTACCCTAGAATGAGTGACACATACTGATATCCTTAAATTATTACTATTTTATATCTTTACATAAAATTAGTTTTAGATTATAATTAAATTATATCCCTTTTAGTTATTTTGAAGCTACTACAGTTAATATCATTCTTACTGCCAGGCTTACATGAGAAACCCAAATTATAAATAAAGAGCAAAATAAAAGATATTTGAGTTAGGAAGATACATCCTCTGCAAGTGGGAGAGGGAACTAAAGATGCAAGGAAGATGGAGAGAAGGGAGGATAAGGAGAAGTCAAAAGACTTAAGATGTGTTATGTACATGTGCCAACTTACCACGATGAATGCAATCATTAATATAGCAAACATGCACAACATGTAGTGATACATATAAAAATGTCATCTTCTTTGCTAGTCTTGTCTAAATTTCAACTTTCATCTGCTTTCTTTCATCTGCTTTCTTTCATCTGCTACCTTTTTGGCATTATCTGGTATGTTATAAAATTTGTATTCTTTGTCTATAAATTGTAGGGATGATTGTTTTTTTAAGGCACTATTCACACATTGTTATAATGTACCTGTAACAAGGTTTACATTTGATTTATAATCTTTGAATGGATAAAGGAATATTAATTACAATTATTGATCTCATGAGGTCTTGATGAATGGCTGAGCATTGGAAAGAAGTTCTTAATGAGAGGCTGTAAAAACATCTGTTAAAGGGACGAATTCATTGATGTAATATAAAAATAATATAGTATCTTGACCTTAAAATGAAAATTATAGTACTTAAAGTTATTAATTAATGTCTCTCCCCACACCATAGGCTTATCAACTACATGGAATCAAGGAATGACACACAAATTTCAGAATTTGTTCTTGGATTTTCAGAGGACCAGAAACTGCAGCCCATCCTGGTTTCACTTTTCCTCTCCATGTACTTAACCACTGTGGTTGGGAACCTGCTTATCATTCTGGCCACAATCTCAGACTCCCATCTGCACACACCCATGTACTTCTTCATCTCCAACCTGTCCTTTGTGGACATCTGTTTCACCTCCACCACTTTGACCAAGATGCTGATGAATACACACACACACACACACAGCTACATCATAACTTATAAAGACTGCATCACCCAAATGTACTTTTTTGTAACCTTTGTAGGATTTGATATATTTTTGTTGACTGTGATGGTCTATGACCACTGTGTGGCCATCTCTCACCCCCTGAATTATACAGTCATCATAAATACTTGGCTGTGTGGATTGCTGGTACTGCTGTCCTGGATCATGAATGTCTTTCATGGCATTTTACAGAGCTTAATGGTGGTGCATCTGTCCTTCTGTACAGAGTTGAAAATCCCTCACTTTTTCTGTGAACTTAATCAGGTGGTCCATCTTGCCTATTCTGTCACCTTTCTTGATGATGTGGTGATGTATTTTAGAACTGTGCTGATGGCTTGTTGTCCCCTTGCTAGCATCCTTTACTCTTATTTTAAAATAGTTTCCACAATACATGCCATCTCATCAGTTTGGGAGGTATAAAGCATTTTCTACCTGTGCATCTTGGCTCTCAGTAGTCTCCTTATTTTATTTCTCAGGCTTAGGTGTGTACCTCAGTTCTGCTCTTACTCAAAATTCACACTCAGCTGCAACTGCCTCAGTGATATTCAGAGTGGTCACATCCATGCTGAACCCGTTTATCTGTAGTCTGAGGAATAAGGGCATCAAGAGTGCTCTGAAAAGACTCTTTTGGAGGGAAACTCTAAAGGAATCCACTGTGTGAGATTGAAGAAGCACACCAGTACCACAGAGCTCAGTGCCTCAGAGCCAGATCCTAGATCCTTTGATCAGTTTGTGGAAGAAGAGCTTGCTCCTTCAATTTTTCCCCTGGGGTTTCCATTTCTTTGATTACAGCTTCTCTGTAATGCTTTATTGTGTAATTTACTTATTACATTTTTTGTTCTTGATGACACATCATCCCTTTTATTTATAATTTTCTAATTTTTCCAGTTTTTCCCAGTATTTCAAAATTTTCTTTTACCCATAGAACATACATATTAGGAACAATTCCTTCTCAAATGGCACATATCTAAATAATTTTTCTTTCATTTAGTAAAAATAATAGTTGTATAAATATGGAAAAACTGCATTCAATAACTAAAGTTAGTTATACAATTTCATGTGGGAAGAAAAATCTAACTGTACAACTTTTCACTGGTGTGTTTGTCATCCTTGTGTGTACCACTTCCTTAAGCACCCTTCTTGATAATAAAGACTTTAACATAATAAAGTGTTTCATAATTGGTCATTCATTTCTAGTCTCATTTTTAGAATCCTTTTTCTACTTCAACATGGTGTTCACCATCATGAAAAAACAGGTTCCTAAAGATAGCCACTAGACCATTATTCCCTGATGAATATTTTTATATTCAGTATTTGTAAAATGATAACAATAAAGTAATGATAAAAAGATTCTTGTGTTTCAAGGTTAGGCATGGGGATTTGAGAGAGGTCAATGTAGGTGTAAAGGGAAAACATTTAGTATTCGTGAGTTGATGGTACTACTATGTAGTTTATTTTGCTTTACTTTCGATTAACATGTATTAGTTGTACATATTAATATGATTCAACATAATGAAATATTTCCACACATCCACATAGCATGCACTAATCAATTTCTGCCCCCCCTTTACTGATACTCTTTTAACCTCCAATTCAACTTCTAATAGTCACTCTTTCTAATTCAGTTCTACTTTTTAAAATATTTAAGCAGATGACAGAGAATGTGTGGTACTGACCTTTCCTTATCTAGCTTATTTCACCTAGCATAATGTCTCCAATTCCATCATGTTGTCACAAATAGTGGGATTTCATTCTTTTTAAGGGTAAATAATTCCTCATCGCGTACATAGTGCACATTTTCTTTATCAATTCACCCAATGATGTGCACTTAAGTTGCTCTCTAACTTTGTTATTTTGTATAGTGCTCCACTAAACACAGGTGCCCAGGAGTACTTGGTCTGCTCATTTCATTTCCTTGTATCAATGTTAATATTTTAGCTATGATATTGAACTTCAGATTTGTTCAATGGTCCCACTGTGGCACTTGAGTTAAGGGTACATGAATCTCTCTGTGTCATTTACTACTGTTCCATATTAATGTACAATTATTTTAAATTTAAAAGTATAATTAAACATAAGTTAAAAAGCAAAAACAAGCTGTCTTTAAACAAGTCAAATCTTGATCTGTTTCCCTTTTCTCTTGAACTCCTAATTCCTTTTTGTTTTCTCACATAAATTTATGCTCTTATAACACACCGTATATTTGAAATTCCCCTGACAACTTTCTTTCAGAATGTAACCATGCTGATAATATGCTGTATCTTCATGTCATTCGGGATTTGCTGGGATCACTCAGGTGTACAGCAGCCTGTAATAAAGCTTGATTTTCAGATCCATGTAAGAAAGTTTGGCAAAGAAAGACACAGAATTGAGGCAATAAGAAATTCTGGAGTCTGATTTTTTTATTATTAATATCAAATTTGCATGGAGAGGCTAAGGGAGATAGGAGTACAATTGGAATTTTGATCTAGTGATTTATCATTTATATAAGTGCACACCTTTTCTGCCCCTGTCTCTTCACAAACATATACTCTCCACTACTTTTGCTGAATGCCACAGTTTCAAGATCCATTCTCTGCATAACCTTACAGATAACATAGAAGCACATTTTGTTTCTATCATCCCAGGTATTTTCCTTCTTCTTGGATCCTCTTCTCTTACTCTCAAATTTTCTCCTCATACTGAAAATCTCTTCAGCCTTAAACAAATATAGAGCCTTTCCCACCTGGGGAACTCACATCTCCTTCCTATCTTTGTTCTATAGCACTGGCTGTGTCATTCAGGTTTTTGTTACTGTTTAAAATACTTGAGACAATTGTCTTAGAATTAGAATTTTTTTTGCTCAGTTTTGAATGTTTCAGTCCATGATAGGTTGACTTCATGGCTTTGTTCATACACAATGAGAGCATATGGTGGGCAAAGACCCTTGCCTGATAGATGGAAAGCAAAAAAAGGAAAAGACAGAGACTGGGGTTTCAAAATCCCTTTCAAGAACATGTTCTCTGTGACCTTAGTCCTTCCACCATGGTCTACCTCCTAATAGTTCCACCATGTTCCAATAGGACCAAGATGGAACCACTAACACAAGGGCACTGAGGGACATTTAAGAGCCAAACTATAGCACTGGCCTGGAGATCTACCTCAATTCTGTAGACACTTTGTGCTCTAGGACAAGCCAATTGCCTCAGTGGTTTGCACAATTGTCACTTCCATGCTGAGATCCTTCACCTGCAGTCTGGGGAGAAGTGCCATAAGGTGGGCTTGGGAAGACTCACTAGCTCGATGGTGCCTGTTAGTGATGGGACTATTGCAGGACTCTTATGAAAAACAATGTGCCTGATACTGAGGATCTGACAGCCAAATTTCCTTCATCCAATGTTTTAACTACTTCTGCTTTTACCTGTTTTGAAGTACTTCTTTCCTTGGGTCTTTCTTTGAGGTCTTTCCTGCCCTAGTTACTCATTATAAAGCTATATATTTGTTGACTCCTATCATTTTTTGCCAGTAGTTTTAGTGTTATAATTTGGCCTTTTATAGTTATCTACAGTAATGATTTATTATTGTAAATTTTAGGTGAATCATATGATAAATATTTAATGCATATCCTCAGAAATGATGCTATATGCACTTCATTTTGGAAATGTATGATGAATACATTTTTTGCTCTCACAGTGGTATTGGATAAAGTAACTCTCTTCATACAATTTCATGCTGCAGTGTGCCTTTTCCAATAACATTAAAATTCACAATTTCTATTTGTGTGCCTTTTTTGTTTTTTACATTGTCTTACCCATTAGAATGCAATATTTCTTTCTTTTTTGTGGGGGTGTACTTAAATTGTCCAGAGGCAGTGGCTGCAGTATTAGCATTTATCTTCTCTACAGTAACCTTTCCCAAACCCACTACTGCAGGGAGAGGGGATTTATAGATTAAGCTGCACAGGAGTGACATCATTAGCTTGCTTTGTTCTGTTGTATGACCAGCATTCCAAAGGAACAGCAGACTTAGGATACTGGCAGAAAGGCAGTTTCAACAAATAACACTAGTTTGCCCAATTCTCAGTGTCCTTAATCATTATGAGGAAATTCTAACCCCTGTTTGCTTACAATTTCTCCTTATTTGATAGGAATAAAAAAGGGAATGAAAAGTGCATTTCATGGACATGTTACTAAATGACTTCCTTTTGGGGGGGATGAATGATACAATGACTCAGTGACATATTAATAACATTTATTGATTTGCATATGTTGAATCAACCTTGCATCTCTAGGATGAAACCTACCTGTCACGTTGCATGACCTTTTTGATGATGTGCTGCATTCTATTTGCTAATATGTTGTTGAGAATTTTTGCATCTATGTTCATTAAAGAGATTGGTTTATAGTTTTCTTTTTTAGTTGGATCTTTTTCTAGTTTTGGAATCAGAGTGATGCTGGCTTCCATAAATTAATTTGGGAGCATTGTGTGCCTTTAACTTTCTTTGAATAGCTTGAGGAGTAGAGGTGATATAACATATCTAAAGATTCTTTACATTCAGTGGTGAATTCATCAGGTGGTCATGGGGTTTTTTAGTTGGTAAATTCTTTATTATTTTCTCAATTTCATTGTTTATTATTTGGATGTTTAATATTTTTGTGACCTCTTGACTTAGCTTTGGCAATTTGTATGAATCTAGGCATTTGACTATGTCTTCAACAATTTCCAATTTACCTAAATACAATTTTTCACAGTCATTCCTATTTTCTGGATTTGGCAAGGCTTGTTGTGATGTCACCTTTTTCATTTCTAATTGCATTGATCTGAATCTTTTCTCTCATTCTCTTGATAAATTTAGCCAAGGATTTATTTGTTTATAATTTTAAAGAATCAGTTCTTCGATTCTTTGAATCTTTGTATTTTTAAAGCCTAATTTCATTGATTTCCACTCTAGTCTTTATTATCTTCCTTCTTAATTTTAGTTTGGACCTGAATTGTTGTTTCTTGAGTATCTCTAGGTTCCTCAAGATTATTTGAGCTTGCTCTATTTTCTTAATATAGGCAAACACTGCAGTGAAATCCCCTCTTAAGACTGCCCTCATAGTGACTCAGAGCTTCTGATGAGTTGTACAGACATTATCATTAACTTCTAGAAATTTCAGAATTTCTTCCTTGATTTCTTCTGTGACTCATTCACTCCATAACTGAATGGAAACAGGAAATGGGGAGTGCATGCATGGGACATAGTAAGTGTAAAATAGACATTTGCTGGATTAATGAAGAATGGATAGCTGATTATAATAGGACAGTTGTTTGAGATATCAGTAGGAAAGGCTGGTCAAATAGGTCAGGCTGGTGGATGAATGAGAATTTGAAGTGTTGGGAAAGATAATAGGGGAATATGCATTGGAAATATGAAAAATAGTGCCAGAGGGAGCAAAATAAAAGCCAGAGATAGGGAATGTCTCTGAAATGTCTTGGTAGGGATTCTGAAGGTCAGAATTGCTGTGCTGCCAGATTGTGAGAGGCACTGGTGGTGAGAAATTTAGGACAGATCCTAGTGCTGAAAGTGGCCCTTTCCTAAGCACTAGTGGAATAACAAGACCTCAGTTCACCAACATCAGCAGCTGAATTCTGACAACAACCTGAGTGAGAATCAATGAGTTTGCTGAGCTCCAGATGAGAACACATAGGAATATATTGTTTGATTTAGCCAATGTCAGATGTTGAACAGGTAATCTGGCCATATTATACCTGAATTTCCATGCAAAGAATAGAAGACACTTAGTGTGTGATCATTAGTTTTGCTGCAATAGCAAAATAATATGTATGTTTTCTATTTCTAGGTATTTATGTCTTTTTATTTATCTTTCACATTTTTTCTGAGTGTATATTTGTGATAATAGTTACATTCACTTTGGGCAATTGGTATATATATAAATAATATCTTGATATATTTCTATCGCTGGATCTGCTTCCCATCTCTACAGAGTCTATCTCTCTGTTTCCTACCACATATCTTTTATTTTGCCCTTTAAATTATTTTTATTATGATTCAGGAAATGAAGAGATAGGTAACTTTCTGGGTCTTAGTTATTTTCTTAGTAGTATGGTCTCAAGATCCATTCATTTTCCTAGAAAGTATTCAAATTTATCCTTCTTTAGGCTGGAGTAGTACTATATTGTTTATATATACCACACTGTCTTTATTTGTCACTGATGGATACCTAGGCTATTTTTATAATTTAGCAATTGTGAATTTTTCTGCTTTAAACATGAATATGCATGTATAGTATGATGTCCTTAACTGTTCTGAGGCCATACCTAGGGGAAATATAGCTGGGTCAAATGGAATTTGACAGTTCCAAGTGTCCATTAGAGATAAAATTGTCCATGGATGGGGATACCTACATAAAGCAAGAGAACTGGGAATATCTTCAGTGAGTTGTAATATAAATTATGCCTTTGTACACATGTAATTTTTGATAGATTACTTACTCTCCTGAGACCTATTTTTGCAAATATAGAATGAAATCATAACAGTATTTGCCAACATAAAATGGACTTTTTTTTGTTTTAAGATATAAGACTTCCTATGTTGACCAGGTTGACCTCAAATTCATAGACACTAGTGACCCATCCATCTGAGTCTCCCAAGTAGCTGGGTTTAGTTGTGCACATCACTGATCCTATTTCAAATGGATTTTCACAAAAAAAGAGGATATTTATATAGTACATGTCTAGGGAAATATACTGAAGGAGATCCAAGCATATCACATATAATTGCAGAAGGACTAAATAACAGCTCATAACATGTATGATGAGCATGGATTTTCTACTTATATTGGCAAAACTGTCATGAAGCCAAAAAGTATAATAACCACTATTTTTAAAATCTATCTTTTCTTTCTTTCTTTCTTTCCTTCTTTCTTCTTTCTTTCTTTCTTTCTTTTTTCTTTGGTATCAGGGATTGAACTCAGGTCCTGGGCTTATGCAGCAGGCGGTGAAACTACTGAGCTAAGTCCCCAGCCCATAACCATGATTTTATAACCAAATGGTCACAGTTATTACCTTTGCTGAAGACAGAAAAAGCAATTCTCTGGAGATATTGGGTCCATGACCTCAGCACAAGTCAAGGATTTCCATATAAAAGGGTAATTAAGATAAGTTCCCCAGTGAAATATCTGGGATTAAATTTAATGTGGGACTGAGATAAGATGTTAGGAGTTTAAATCTCATGAAAGTTGTAAGAGTTCATGGAGAAAGAATAATGAAGGCTGGATTCCCTTCATTTTTAACCTGGTCTCTTGGTTACAGAGATTCTGTAGGTACATGTTTTTGTGCAGAAGCATGTCTCACAGGGATTGATTTAATGAGCAATGTAGAGGGGGGAGAGAGAGAAGAGGAAAGAAAGGAGAGGACAGAAGAAAGAAATAAGAGGAGAGAGAGAAGAGAGAGGAAAGGAGAGAGGAAAAAGAGAGAAGAGGAGAGTATGAGAGAGAGAGAGAAAGGGAGAAAAATATCTAGTGAGAAGGTCTAAGGAGCTATGTATGTTCTCTCTGCTACTGTCTCCATAATGTATAATTTTCTCAAGTCCTAACTCTGTAAGAAGTCTGGCTCAGGGACCAATGGTAGGAACAGAAATTCAGTCTCTATCTTAAACACCATTCAGGGAGGAAGATTTCTGGAGACCTTCTTCTAAGAATTCTCAACCAGGTCGGTCTGAGAATCTAACATATACTGTAGGAGATGTTCAGAGAATGAATGCCAAGAACATTAACCTGAGGTTCCCTGAAAGTCAAACCTGCCTATCTCTGAGCTAAGAAAGGGCTGTGTTCAGGGGTTTTTACTTATAATATTAAACAGTGAAGTGTCAACTGTACTCAGCATCCCATGGTTATTATTGATAGACATGAATACAATGGAAGTACAGTCAAAGAAAGGGACGTGAGAGGTAGTGTCATTTTTATAAATGTAGGACATGTTTTCAAGGATCTTTGCAATTTATGGGAGTAGAGACATTGGGCATTAACTCTGAAATGAGGAAATCTCATGTTTGTTTATAAGACCAGGTTTATTTGTGTATGCTCAATACAGATAAGGAAGATTCAAACCTATGGTTTTTTTCTTTTTTTAAAAAATGCTACCTTGCAACAAGAGTTCATGTAACTAACATATTACAGTATTTCCTCTTATGCTGTGTATACATATTTAAAATTATTAATAAGTAAAAAAGAGGTGATACCCATGAGCTTTATTTTCCTATTGTTTCCTGAGTCATGAGCCTGTGTATATGTTAGAAGTTTCCTTCTCTACTGTCAGCTTTCTGTGAGAATTCTTTTTTTTTTTTTACTTAAATTCTTTTATTGGTACATTTTAGGTATACAGCACATTTACATTTCTCGTTGGGAACTTGTACCTTTACATGATGCATCTTGGTTCTTATTTTTTCCCCATTCCTAGCCCTCCCTGGACCCCCTCCACCATTCCCTATTTACAAAGACTTTATTTCCATTTTTTCCACTTCTCATCATTTTTCCTTTCCCTTCTTTCCTTTCCCCTGACCCTCCCACTACCCCTACCCCTTTGGACCTTTTCTTCCTATTTTGCATTATCAATTATTCATTCTAATCATTGGTACATTTTAGGTATACAATATAATGACATTCATCATTGGAAATTTGTACCTTCACATAATCTCTCTTGGTTCTTATTTTTCACAGTTCCTAAGCCCTCCCTTCAACCCCTCCATTACCCCCTATTTACAAAGATTTTGTTCCTATTTTTCCATTTTCTCATATTAAATCCATTAACTTCTTTCCTTTTCCCTATCCCTCTGACGTCCTTCCACTTTGCCCCTTTTCTTCCTATTTCACATGACCTATTATACATTTTAGTCCTTATTTACACTTTCAGTTTCTCACACCAGAGAAACTATTTGGTATTTACACATCTGTGTCCTATTTATTTCACTTAAGAGTATCACCTCAATGTGCATCCACTTAGCTATAAATGTCTCTAATTTCTCATTTTTTATGGCTGAGTAGTACTCCATTTTATAAAAGAAAACAAACACATTTTCTTTATCCAGTCTCCAGTTGATGGGCATTTGGGATGTTTCCAAGTTTTAGTTATCACAAACTGTGCTGCTATGAACATGGGTGCACATATATCACTGTGGTATGATTCCTTTAATTCTTTGGGGAAGATCCCCAGCAGGGGAATAGCGGTGTCAAATGGGACTTCCAGTCCTAGTTCTTTGAGGTATCTCCATACTGATTTCCACAGTGGTTGCACCAGTCTACACTCCCACCAGCAGTGGAGCAGGGTTCCTCTTTCCCCACAGCCCCACCAGCATTTGTTATTGGTTGATTTCATGATAGCAGCCATTCTTTCTGGAGTGAGGTGGCATTTCAGCATTGTTTTCATTTGCATCTCTCAAATGACCAGTGATGTTGAACATTTTTTCATGTATTTATTAGCTATGTCTACTTCTTTGTCTGAAAAATGTCTGTTCATTTCAGATGCCCATTTTTGGATTGGATCTTTAAATTTGGGAGTTCTGATCTTTTTAAGTTCTTTGTAGATTTGAGATAGTAGATCTTTGTCTGAGGAAAAGCAGGTGAAGATTTTTTCCCACATTGTGGGTTGTCTCTTTACACTACTGCTGGTTCCTCTTGCTGTGTAGAAGATTTTTTATAAGAAGAGATCCCACTTGTTGATTGTTTGTGCTAGTTCACAGGCAACTGAGGTTTCGTTCATAAAATTTTCTCCTATACAAATGTTTTCAAGAGTTCTACCTAACCACTGTTCCAAGTGGTACACCGTTTCTATTTTAATATTTAGATCTTTAATCCGTTTTGATTTTAGTTTAGTCCATGGTGAGAGATACATGTCTAGTTTTAATCTTTGGCAAGTTGAGACCCAATTTTCCAGTACCATTTATTAAAAAGGCTATCTTTCCTCCAGTGAGGGTGTTTGGCTCCTTTGTCGAAGATGAGATGGCTGAGTGTATCTGGCGTTGTTTCTGCATCTTCTAATTTGTTCCACTGGTCCTTATATCTGTTTCTTTGCCAGTACCATGATGTTTTTATCACAGTAGTTACTAATATACCTTCAAGTTGGAGATTTTGATACCCACTGCCATGTCTCTGTTACCTAGAATTGCTTTTGATTTTCTGGATCTCTTCTTATTCCAAATGAATTTTTGGATTTTTTTTTTCTCAAGGTCCCTTAAGTATGCTGCTGGGATCTCAAGTGGAATTGCATTGAATCTACATAGCAGTTTTGGAAGTATGGCCATTTTCACTATATTAATCCTTCCTACCCAGGAGCAGGGGATGTCTGTCCATTTTCTGAT
>NW_004624970.1:141142-156084 GCF_000247695.1 Heterocephalus glaber | reverse complement strand
TCTCCTGTTATCTGAGAAATTATTTCTGATTTCATTTTTTCCAGATCCTCTTTTGTTGCCAGTTCAGCGGGTCCAGGTGGTTGAGTATCAGAGTGTTCCCTCTCATTTCGCTTTGGGGTTGCTGTATGTGATCTGGAAGTCTGGTTATGAGACTTATTTATGTGTTTTCTCACTTTGGCTGGGGGCCAGGGGGGTGCTTTTTGTGTCCACGCATCTCACCTCCTCTGAGCTGGGAGAGGTGGACCAGCGGCCGGAAGTGGCAGTAGGGATGGTGGCCCAGAAGCCCCTACCTCTGGACCAGGAGCAGTTGGACAGTGGCTCAGAAGCCCCTACCTCTGGGCCGGGAGCATTGGGATGGACGGCAGCCCAAAAGCCCTTTCTTCTGGGTTGGGAGCAGTGGCAGGGATGGTGGCTGGGCAGCCCCTTCCTCTGGACCATGAGCAGTGGGATGGCAGCTCAGAAGCCTGTACCTCTGGGCAGGAATTCGTTAAATGCTGAGAAATTGATAAGCTCCAGTACAGTGGTCCGGTGGTCTGGTGTCCTCTGCATCTTTGTTGTGTCAAACCAGGTGGCTGTACAGAGAAGAGGCCAAAGGAGTGGGGGGGGTGTTCAATGGATTGTTGGTGGTGCATGGGCTGATTCGGTGTTTTCCACGTGACTGGCCACCTCGGGACCATAGAAAGCTTTCAATTTTTGACCATTTAGTATGCTATTGGCTTTTGGTTTGTCATAAATGGCTTTTATCCAGTTGAAGTTTGGGAGTATTACTTCCCTTTCAATTTCAATAAAGAGTTTGAGGAGTGGAGGCATTAGATGTTTATAATTTTTATAGAAGTTAGCAGTGAAACAATCAGAACCTGGCCTTTTTTTTATTGGGATGTTTTTAATACCTCTTCAATTTCATTGACTGTTATTGGGTTATTTTGAATTTTTATATCTTCTTGATTCAGTATTACTAATTGCCAGAGCCAGCAATATTGATTATTTCCAAAACATGCTGTAAGCAGTGGAGGCTGCAAAGAGTAAAACCCCTCACTTGGCTTACTTTAAGAACCAAGCCTGACTGAAGCTAAGTGCCTTGCAGAAGTATCACATGAACACTGAAGTAGCATGAAGGTTAATATGACCTCCTAGCTAACAGCCAAGGCTGTGACAGAGTAATGTCATATGAAGGTGTAGGGCTAATACGAGACAACATGTGAAGTAGAGGTTGGATTGAATCACACCCAAATTCCATTCCCACTATTAGTGACTTCATAGCTTGAAGGACAATGCTCTAATTACAACCATATATTTTGTCCTTTTTACCCCTTCTAATTTGCTTCTAATTTGACTCTTCTCTTTAAAGCTTTGCCTGAATCAGTTTCCATGATATTTACACATGTTGCACTTTTTACCCCGATTGATGAATAATAAAATTTGATGGAAGAGATGGGCCAGTGCCTTTTCCCAAAGGAGCACTGGCCACCCCAATTCACACTTTCTCTATAACTCTGTCTTAAATTTTTCTTCAATCTTGCATTGCATACTGGGCAAGTGGACAGTAGAGATTTACTACATGAGTCTCTGGGAAGTAATTCATATGTATTTAGGAATATGCCCATTTCCTCTTTGTTTTTCATGCTATTTGAATACAATTTCTTAACATAGATATTGATAACCTTCTGGATTTCTGCAGGATCTCTTCTGGTTTCTCCCCATTTCATTCATAATTGGGTGGAATTGAGCCTTTGTTTCCTTATTATGATCATGTTGGCTAGGGGTTTACAAATTTTGTTTAATCTTCTTTCCATTTTTTTTCAAAGAATGATCTCTTCAATTTTTTTGATTCCTTGTATTGTTTTCTTAGTCTCAATTTCATTAATTTATGTTCTGGTCTTTATAATTTCCTCCATTTTATGAGCTTTGGGCTTTACTTCTCTTCTTTTTTTAGAAGTTTGAGGTTCATCATTAGATGGCTCATTTGTTCTTGCTCTGTTTTCCTGATGTGGAATTTCACTAATAAAAATTTTCCTCACAGAACTGCTTTCATTACATTTCATAAGTTCTAGTATGTTTTGTTTGGCATTGACATTTAATTGCAGCAACTGTCTAATTTCTTCTTTGATTTCATCTATGACCTCTTGGGTTTTCAGGAGGGGATCATTTAATTTCCAAATGTTCATATAGCTTTTCTGGTTTCTTTTCCCATTGATTTCCAATTTCATTGCCCTATGGCCTGATATTATGCATGGGATAATTTTTATTCTTTGGATTTACTTAACCATGTTCTATGAGCTAGTATGTCATCTATTTTGGAGACCATCCCATACAGAGCTGAGAAAAGTGTATAGTGATGCTGTAGGGGGGAAACGAGATATTTACTAAATCTGTTCCTTCAAAAGTTTTGTTTAGATCTGACATTTATCAGTGAATATTTTTTTCTAGTTTATTTATTTGTGACAGTGAGGAATTAGGTTCCCCTACTAAAATTGTGTTGGGGTTTATTGTGTTTTTCATTTCCATTAATATTTCTTTTTATAGTTGAATGTACCTGTTTCATGCATATATACTTATGATTGTTATCTCTACCTCTTGGATTGTTCCCTTTACAAGGATATAGTGACCTTCTTTGTCTCTATTAATTAATTTTGGTTTGAAATCTACTTTGTCTGAAACTAGATTAGCTAGCACTGCTTTTTTCTTGGTTCCTGTTGCATAAAGTATTGTTTTCCTTCTTTGATTTTCAGTCTATGAATTTTTTTTAGTTTAATATGGTTCTTGTATTCAACATATTGTTCGATCTTGTTTTCTGATCTATTCTGCCAGTCTGTTTCTTTTGATGGATGAATTTTGACAATTTAATTGATGTTTATAACTGATATATACTGACTTTTCATTGTCATATTACTTTTCTAATGTTGGTTCCCTGTCCTTTTCCTCATTTAATTGCTTATCTTACATGGTGAATTCTTGGTGTTCACAGACTTGTAGTCTTTCTTTTGCTAGAATGTCCTTCAGAACATTTAGGAGTGCTGGTTTGGTGGTCAGGAATTTCTTCAGTTGTTTTTGGTCATAGAAGTATCTTATTTATCCACTGATTTTCAAAGATCATTTCGTGGGGTTTATCAATTTTGTTTAGAGGTTGTTTTATTTTAGGACTTGGAATTATTCACTCCATGCTGTCCATGACTTAAGGTTTTGTTGAGAAGCCTACTGTGATTCTTATGGGCCTTCCTTTATACTTGATTTGTTTCTTTTATCAAGCAGCTGTTAATATTCTACTCTTATACTGAATTTTTGGAATCTTGACTGTTTTATGCCTTGGTAGATTTATTTTGTCATAGCTAATTAGAGTTCTGTATGACTCACAAATCTATATGTCAAATTCATTTTTCATGCTTGTGAAGTTTTCAGCCATTATTTCACTAAACAGGTAGTTTTATGTCGTTTTTGCTGTCTTCTGCTTTTTTATTGACTTTGATCAATCTTATATTGTTCTTCTTTCCATCACTTTATAGCTGTTGATTGATTTTTCATGGTCCCTTGCGATTTTTAAGAAATCATCCTTTTTGTGATCACTAGCTGCAATCCAGTCTTCTAGATTGGATATTCTGTCCACACATTGGTTTATTCTGATGCATATTCTTTCTTTTATTAAATTTGAATTTAAATAAATTTTAGGTATACAATATAATGACATTCATCATTGGAGATTTGTACCTTTAAATAATAAATCTTGATTCTTATTTTCCCCATTCCCCTGACCTCCTTTCATCCCTTCCACCCTTATATATTTACAACAACTTTGTTTCTTATTTTTCATTTTCTCATATTAATTCCATTCCCTTCTTTTCCTTTCCTCCTACTTCCCCTTTGCAATTTTTCTTCCTATTTCATGTTATTTATTATACATTTTGATGTAGGATGTCTTTAGACAAAAGTCTACTATCTAGAATACATAAAGAACTTAATAAAATCAAACCTCCCAAATTTAAAGACCCAATCCAAAAATGGGCCTCTGAAATGAATGAAAATTTCTCAAACAAAGAAGGAGAAATGGCAAATAAACACATGAAAAAATGTTCAACATCACTGGTCATTTGAGAGATGCAAATGAAACAACACTGAGATTTCCCCTCACTCCAGAAAGAATGGCTGCAATCATGAAATCAACCAATAACAAATGCTGGCAGGGTTGTGGGGGAAAAGAAACCCTGCTCCACTATTGACGGGAGTGTAGACTGGTGCAACCACTATGGAAATAAATATGCAGATATCTCAAAGAACTAGGACTAGAGGTCTCATTTGACTCTGCTATTCCCCTTCTGGGTATATTCCCAAAAGAATTAAAAGAATCACCACAGAAATATATGTACACCCATGTTCATAGCAGCACAATTTGTAATAACTAAAATTTGGAAATATCCCAATTGCCCAGCAACTGGAGAATGGATAAAGACTATGTGTTGTTTTTATAAAATAGAGTACTACTAAGTTATAAAGAATGAGAAATTAGTTACATTTATAGCTAAATTTATGCACATTGAGGCGATACTCAACTGAAATAAATAGGACACACGTGTAAATACCGATTAGTTTCTCGGTGAGAGAAACTGAAAGTGTAAAGATCAAAATGTATTCTAGATAACGCATATGCTTTCAATAGAGTTTTTCATCTCCTGACTATCTGTTTGAATCTGTTTCATGGATTTCATTTCTTTCCTATGTTAGGGATTCATGGTTTCCATCATTTTCCTAAACTCCTCTAGTTTTAAAAAATCTGTTTCTACTCTAGATTCACTGAGCATGAACTTCATTATCATCTTCATTTATTTTTTAACCTGAGCTATTATTTGTAATCTGATTTTCTCTATAGACTGATTCATCTAATTTTCTTTCTGGTGCTAGCATTTTAGAAATTTATGGTAGGTGGTTTCTGATTTCCTGTATCTCTTTGACCCCTGAATTTGTCCTAAATGGTCCAGAAGTCTGGGATTACTTTTTGTTTCTGCAGCTTGGTATTTTATATTTTTAAATTCTAATTTATTTTCTGTGTTAATGCTTGTAAATTGCTTATAGTAGGTAGCTTTATTGCTACTAACAAGAGTTCTCTAAGAAATGAGTATTTCTCAGAGATATCATCTAGGGGTAGCTGGCCCTTGTCCTTGGAGTCTTTCCTGAGATCCTACCTTCTCAATTTATTAGGAATGAGAGGTTGCTATCAATTTGGCCGAGCACTCAATCCTTTGGTACTGGACTATGGTATTGATTATGATCCCAGACAATTACAGTGTTGTCCTACAAGGGAGTACAAATGATTATAACAGATATGACATCCCGACTAAAATCATACAATTAGCAATAATGGTATCATCAAACATAGCTTAGAACCTGACAAACTGTGGTATCTATTACTTTGGTACTTTTAACCATAGGAGCAATATCTAGAGTTATATTTCAAACTCCAACACAAAACAAGGACTTGTAGTCAGTGAGTGATTTACCCTGTGAAAAAGATTTAAGTGGGATCAGGGAAAAAACAAAGAAATAAATGAAGAGAACTATAGTAGAAGCAAATTTGAAGGACAAAGGAAGATTACCCAAATTTTATGAAACTGAAGAAGACAGAAGAGGAAGAATGAAGAAGAAAGCAAGAGAATATGGAAGTGAACAAGAAAGACTAGAGACAATGTTCATGCCTATGAAAAAAATAAAAAATAAACATTTGAAGAAAGAGATAAAAAGACAAAGAAAACAAAAAACAATAAAAGTAAGAACCTGAACAACCAAAAAACAAACAGACTGAAAAAAGCAAACCAACCCAAATAAAACAACCAAACAAAGAAAAACCAAAACACAAAGAAATTCTTCTACTGTCCACAGTTCTGTGGAAGTGTCCAAGTCACAGCCTAAACCTCTGCTCAGTAACCCCAGCAAGTCTGCATTAAGACTAGTGGCTGGCTGATCTTGGCCTCCAGATGTGTAGTCTGGGCCCAAAGTCTTCAGCCAGCAACTCTCGTCCCCTGGTGGCCCGCCCATGTCTCCTTACACTGTTTGTCTCCATTTTGCTCACCCAGTTGCTGTGATACTTCAGTAAAGACAGCCCAAGGTTTCTGCCTGTCCCATGTTCAGTTGGGATCATCTACCCCTTGCACAGCCTCCATTTGGCTTGTGAGTCTCTCTTTTCCTCTTATGCTGCTGCAAGAAAGCCAGGGGTGGGGTGTTGCCTTCAGACTCACTTCCCTTCCCATGAAGACAGACCAAGGTTGCTTAGGTTCCATATCTCTCACCTCTCTCATGCTACTGGGAGCAGGAGAGGGGAGAGTGATGCTGTCCCACTCAACATCTTTGCTGTCTCTGTGATCCCTCAGTTTGGTGAACAACAACAAGAACAAAAAGAAAAACAACAACAACCAAAAAAATCTGGTGGTGCTCAGGGGAAGAAAAGCTTCCTAGTCAGTTGCCTCTGGTTGTGCTGGTGAAATTTGCTGCCCAGCTACAACATCTTCTGTTTGGAGGAAAGTAAAAGAGGTGACAGTCTGTATATCCCAAATCTGCCCCATGTGGCTTGAGTTTGCCATGCTATTTTAGTTCATCTTCTTTCTGGAATTTCCTGGAATGGCCCTTTCTGGGCTGCACACAATGGGAAGACCTCAGCCAGCCCTATGGACTGCTTCCCCCTTTTATTAAGTCCTATGCCTATGTTTTGTTTGATATACAAATCTCTTATTTCTCTTATTTCTTTTGGCATCAAGATGTATGTTCCTCCCTTCTGTTTACTTGCATTTTTAGTTGTTTTTCTTTGAGTAAAAAAAGTTATTTTTCTTTGGTAGGCAGAAAGTAGCAAAGAAAGCATGAGATCTTAACAGTGTCTTTCTGTCCCTCTCATATTCTATCTAGGCTACCAAGATTAGGACAGGTGTCAAACCAATCAGTAGAGGGATAATCCTAGCACCTTTAATCATAGCATTGCCCCATGAATCAATCTGAGCATTACACACTCTAGATCCAGCCACATCTGAAGAAGCCCCATCTCTGAATGCACAAGACTTTGAAACAAACCATAACACTTGATGAGATGCATGGATTTGGAAAAGTGGAATGCATTCTTTAGTGCAGTAGAAAATGTCATATCTATAAGAAGCACTGAAAGATTTCAAACAGAACAGGTAAATAATAAACCATAAAAGATGCCAAGCAATCTTTCACTTGGATCAATAAGTCCCCTTAGACATGAATCCCAATCAGGTATACATTAATGAGGCACTATACAGGATAAAAAAGAAATGTATTTAAATGTTTATTAGCATATGGTTCTCATACATACAATTGCCATTAATTTTTAGAAATTAATATGTATATTTTGATATCTTCCCTCTATCAACCTTCCCCCTACCACTGATTCCCTTCCATATCTCCAAAAATTCTCTCTGTTTCTTACATTTCTCCATACTTTATCTTTTTAGTTAAAAGTGTACTTTTATTTGTATATGTTTATGATGGATAATATATTCAGCATAGAGAATTGGTATATATATATGTGTAAATCTTCACATTTATCTCCAACTCCACAAAGTCTCTGTCCCTATTTTGTGTCATCTACTGCTTAGTTTACTCTTTAAATTATTTTACTTGTTACTTAATTAATTTTCTGTATCTGACTTATTTTAATTAACATTATTATTTCAAGAGGCATGTGTTCTCCTCCAAATGACTGCAATTTATTCTTCTTAATAGCTGAATAAAATTCTATTGTGTATATATGGTGCATTTTTGTTTTACTTGTAGAACTCTTTTATATTGGAATACAACGCCGATTCAAATTTTATTTGTTGTATTTAAGGTCATCTCTGAATCAAAACCATATTGATTCATTTTTTTTCAAATTTTTCTTTTCATATATACTCCAGTAGAAAATATGTTTTGAAAATGACTTTTGACCAAGGATAACATGAGGCATTGCAAATAATGACCTGAAAAATAAACATAATCCTAATAAAGAGACTAAAACATGATGATCATTTATAAGACATTATAGGATGTTAAATTCTATATTCTAAGAAAAAAGCAGTTAAAATAAATTTCAGCACTTTTACTATACAATTATATACATAGCTCTAGTTACTAACTAGCTTTTTCCATCAGAGTAGTAAAACTCACGACTCTTTAAAAGTAAAACAACTATCAAACATTACTTGGTATGATATGACATTTGAGAAGAAGTTATTGTTGAGCAATATGGGTTGATCCTGATATAAGAGGAAATTTCAAAATATTTGTGATACCAAGTTTGCAAACTTTAAAGAAGAAAACTTCAAATAGAAAAACTGTTTGATATCAGAAAGAGCCAAAAGCTTAATATCACAAGTTAATTAAATGGTACATAGAAGTTGAAACAAGAGAAACATAAATTTCCATGAATAAATGCAAGAAGCAATTCTAGTTTTACAATCTGATCAGCATATCTCAATTTCTGCTTCTGGGGCTTTAAGTCTTCTAAACACCAGCATTTTTCCAGCCCCAGGGGAAGTGACATTTCCCTAGTTACCCTCTTAAAGAACATTTTCAGGGTGGTCTTGATGTCCTTAGTCCTTAGACTGTAGATGAAAGTGTTCAGCATGGGTGTGACCACACTGTATATCTCTGAGGCCATTGTAGTTAATTGTGAGTTTTGTGCAACAGCAGAACTAAGGTACACACCTAGCCCAGTGCCATAAAATAATGATACCCTTGACAGGTGAGATACACAGGTGGAAAATGCTTTATACCTTCCCTGAGCTGATGACATTGCATTTATGGAGAAAACTATTTTAAAATAAGAGTGAAGGATACCAACAAGGGGACCACCACCCAGCAGCACAGTTGTAAAGTACATCACTACCTCATTAGGAAAAGTATCAGAGCAGCCATAAAGAAGTAATTGACTAAGTTCATAAAAGAAATGGGGGATTCCAAGTCAGTGTAGGAGGTCAGTGACAGCACCATTAAGCGGTACAACAGGGCATTTGGGACATGTAGGGTCCAGCATGCTACAAACAGAGCCATGGGTTCATGATGATCATGTAATGCAGAGGGTGGCAGATGGCCACACAGCAGCCATAAGCCATGACAGTCAGTTGAAAGACATCCAACATTACAAAGAGTGAAAAAAAGCATTTGAGTAATGCAGCTTTCTTATGTTATGACTTTGCTCTGCTCTCATCTTTGGTATCATGGTGGAGGTAAAACTGATATCCACAACTGACAGGCTTTAGACAATAAAGTATATGGGTGTGAGCAGGTGGGAATCTGAGATTGTGGCCAGGATGGGGAACAGGTTTCCAAGTACAGTGACCAGGTACGTGGAAAGGAAAATTCCACATACAAAAGGCTGAAGTTCTGAATATTCTAAATATCCTAAAAGATAAAATTCTGAAATGTGGGTATCATATCTTGGTTCCACATATGGCTGTTGTAACCTCCTAAGAGAGAGGAGAAGTTGCACTAGTAAATTTTCAGTAATGCTCCATATATTTTCTACAGTCCATAAATTATTTTTAAATTTCATGTATGTATTGGTTCCCTTTAAAGGATTGTTTTGTCATCTGTGAAGAGAGATTCCTTTTCAAAGGTCAGCCTGTCTTCAAGAGTTCATATGTTTTATAATTATAATGATAAATCTGTTTTTACATTTGAAAAATATAAATTTGAGTATAATTCTTGTTATAAGAGCTGCCTAGATATGTCAATGGTGCAAAAAAACAAATGTACATATAATTTAATGATGGAAAAAATCACAATCAATCTTTACAAATTATACAAGATGTCAAATGATGAAATAAAATCCGGAATATAAGAAGAAAATAAAGGATAGATAGTAGGTCCAGTAGATAAAGGGATAATGTAGAAAGTAGAGGAGAAGGGGACAAAAAAGAATTAAGTTGTGTTATATACATGGAGCAAATTCATGTGATGAATGTAATCATTATGTAGTACAAATATGTACTAATAAAACAAAAAGCAACTAATATGTATCTATATATAACAAAATAGCTTAGTAACAGAGCGCACTGCAGATTCTCAGGTTGTGTATCCTTGTGAGGGTATCTGACTTGGAGCTGTGATTTCCTGAAGGTAGCTACCACTGTGAAAGAAAATGGTAATACATATTTCTATTCTGAGGAAAAGAAAAAAAATCAAAGTACAACTACACTGGAACTATATTTGTTTAATTAAAAAAAGCAAAAAAAAAAACATGTTAAATCATCTTAAGTTGGAGTCCATCTGTATACTGTGCTCAGGTAAACTTTCTTGGAAACTGATCTAATCCCTGAAAAAGAGCACATGATCATGAGCATGCACACACACACACACACACTTGTGTGTGTGTGTGCACGTGCCAGTGCACCCAAGCCCACAGCACATGGTTTAATATTATGTTGATCTTATTCTCAACCACACTACTACAAAGAAAGTGATCGTAGGCAACTTATCTGCTTCAGACCAGTGTTCCCCTAAGAATATAGTAATAGTGACCAGGAGACAAATGTCAGAGCAGTGAGTGCCAGCAACCTGGCTTCTGCAGGAGAGTGCCTGGAGTCTGGAGTCTGGAGGATCATGCCTTTGTGAGGAACCAAAGTAAGGGGAAGGAGCAACAAGGGAACTGACAAAGGAGAAGAAAACAGGATTAAGAGATACAGAAGAGGTGGCACACACTGAAGCAGAGTAACCATGGCACCATAGATGGTGACTGGCTGGCTACCATTTTGGAGGCACAGTGAAACTAATAACCTCTCTACTCACAGAGAATTGGACTGGGACCAGGAGAATCTTATGCAATTGGCAACACTGGGAAGAATGCGAAACCCTGCTCTGACTGGCCCGCCAGAAGCAATAGCTGGTGAGTGACTGCGGTACGATTACATCAGGACACCCCAGAGCAAGAGCTGATAGGACACTATTGGGAGAATGACTGGATACTTAACCCTCAGTCCCACCACAGCCCTTTGGAGGCTTCACACTGCCAAGTTTCCAGACTGGATGAGGGAAGGACACTCATAGGAGACTGCTAAGAGCTGGAGAGATGACTGGGGTGGCTCCAACTGAGAAGCAGGGACTGGTGATCACACACTTGGTTCCTGACATCAGAGACCATTTTCAGGCTGAGTTACACAGGATTAGAGGCTTACATTGGTGTCCTGTTCCTACTACTAAAGGGAGAAATAACAGAGTCATGTAATATGTTATTTCTCAACTAGCTCCTATAGATACCACTGTAACAGATTAGGCTGTTACTGCTGTAGCTGAATTAATTACACAGAAATAATCCGGAATCAATGGATGATTTTGTGCCAGTGAAACTGCCAAATCCACAATCACACCTAGAGGGAGGGACAGCAAGAGGTCCTAACTCAAGAACTAGGATTGAATCAAACTCTCCAAGAATGCCTGCAACCTGGCAGAAAGAGGTCCTGAGTCTGAATTAGCTTCAGTTTTGCAGTGCAGGAATCAGATAAGTAATTGGGTTGTGAGCTTTCAGACTCTGGCCAAGAAGCTACTGGGCATCACATGCAATTCTTCATTGGAATATCTAGTCTGTATTCTCATATCTGTACCAGTTAATCATCTTCTCTCCATTTCCCCTTCCTTCACACTATTTCCATCCTCTGCTCACCTGTATCTACTCTCTATTTCTCTGATTAGTCTCTTTTCCAGAAACCCAATGGGCACATCTAGACCTAATTCTCCTAGTCACGCAATACATACTGGCTTCTTTTCATGATATTTATAAAATTGTGCACAGGCCTTGAAGATCATAGACATTTATATTGAAGAATACTCTCTATGTGATATGCTCCTAAGCACATTATCTCATATATATATTTATTTAATTGTACTCTTTTCTAGCCATTATGATGCAAAGTACAACTGAGCAGGGACACCTACCTGGCAGTGTTTAACATTCTGTTTTCAAAATGGTGTGTGATTACATGTGAATAATTCATAAAAATATTAAAATAAGAAACTTTTTAATAAAAAGATTTGTAGGGGACTAATCCTAGATGAAATGCAGTAGTTTTAAACAGTTGTAGTAAATAAATTTGAAAGATGCATTGAACATGAAATCAACCTACCTATAGCCTGGGAATATTGAATGATATACACACAGATTTATAATTGTAATAAAAATACCTCGATGTAAAATAACATTGTGGTTGGAGAATGACATATACGGATGCTCAGTTATTGTTGCAATGATGAATTGGGAACTTAGTTCCACATACATGGTCATTTATTATAAGAAAAAGTTATATTTCCTTTAGTTATAGAAGTATGAATATTTAAAATCTATCATAGATTGCTATTGATCTGGAGAAACACAAAGTTAATGCATTTATCTCAAATCTTACCAAAAAATCAGAGGAATTTAGCATCTCATTATAAAGTAAACAAAACATTTGTGATGAGGATTAAGAAAACTACATACAAAATCTACATGTATGTAAATTATTTTAAGGTAAAAACAAATGTATAAGAAAATAAATATGTATTTCACTAAATGAAACTTCTGGGAAAAGTTCTCCCTGAAAAAATTGAGACATATTAAACTTTAAATATCTTGTGAAATTCTAACAGCAATAAAATAAACAATTACTTATAAAATACCATTAATAGTGTGAATTTCTAAAGGTGAAACAGTTTAATATAAATTATTTTTCATTTCTGTAGCATACAAAAGGTGGAAACATGAGATCTGTAAAACCAATCACCTACATACTCACGAGATAAGTAGAAAGTGGGGCTGCAGCTCTCAGAGCCAGAAGACACAGGATCTGATCCAGCTGCTCCATTAGAGGTCCCTATAAGGATGGCTGATTATTAAATGTGTGAATGTTAAGTCATGCCATAAAGTAAAATTCACTCAGTGAAATAATTAAACACCACTCTAGCTTATGGGAGAGATTTCCTTAAGGTGCTGTTGAGCAAGAAGTTCAGGGTGTTACAAACTAGAAAAGAAGACTGCACTGAACATAAAAGCCATTTACATGTTATACAGAGCACAATCATGAATCTTTATTAAAAGTCCATGAGTGTGAGTGTGTGTTTAATATAGAAAGACAAGATTTGGGAGAATAAGAATTTATGGAATAAAACCTGCCAGTCAGAATGTAATAAATCCCATGCTTTTTGTGTTATTTTGATTTATGAGACAGGGTTTCACTGTGTAGTTCAGGCTTGCCTGGAACTCACTATAGAGGTCAGGGACAATCTAGCCTCATAATCTTGGCAATCCTCCTGCCTCAGCCTCCCAAGAGCTGGGATTACAGGCCTGTGCCATGACATCTGGCAAGTCCATGCTTTCCAAGCAACTGTAGGAAATAAAATGAAATGAACTTTTACTAACTTCAATTACAAAATATAAATTATTTAAGAACATTAGTATGAATCACTATTTTAAGATTAAATTACTAATGTCCTAGAAATAGATGATTTTAAATTGTTTTTAAAATGTTAGTAGAAGTAGTATGTAAAGGTACAATTTTATCTTACACAGGTGGAAGGATTAAAATATACTTATGAAAGATAAAGGTTATTTTAATTAAAGAAATGAAGAATGCCAACAAATGATGGCTGATGTAACATTTAGAAATATATTTAAAGGCACAATAATAGGGACAATAGGAGAGACTTGAAAAAAGACATAAATACGTGGAAAGAGTGATTTATTTACTCTAATAATGAAAAACTTAAAAATCATCAAGAGAAGTAGGATAGAATCAGCTGTTGCATTTGATGACATAAAATTTATGAACTTTCACACATTTTCCCCAAACACAAATAAACAAATAAAATTGCAAACAGTGAAGTTGGTAAAAAAGTCCAACATTTAAGTTTCAAGAATGCAATAAAATATAAGAATACATACATGCAACAACTCACCAACTGAAGGTAACGGAATATATATCACACCATATACTAATAAAAACATACAAAATCAGAAAATTCTCAGAAAATTGGCAAAAAAATTAAGCTATATTATGTGCATGTACACACCATGAGGAATGTAATGATTATGTCCTGAAAATATATTTATACTAATAAAAATACTAAGAAAAAAGAAATTAAACATTTAAGAAACTCATAAATATATTCAGTTCTAAGATGAAATAAATAATTGCAAAATACTCATTAGTATACCACATTTCACCCATTAAATTTTAAATGTAAATTCACAGCATGAGAGGAGATAGTACAATATATGTGAAAAATAAACTATTGTTGTAATGTAAGATTTTCAAAAATTAAACTAGTTTTCAATGTAATAGCACACTCAAATATGCCCCATCATATTAACAAAGATGTTCAGCCCTAACTTCATAATATATCCCTCCAAAGCTAATGCCTGATTTCCATATTCCCTGGAAACATATTTTTACTTTTACTGAAATGGTAACTTCGCATTTTTTCTTCTGTGATGCAATGATTTCATGAGATTATCAGCAATGGCCCTATGATATTGAGTTCAATTGATACTTTGCCTTGCAAAATCATGAATTAATTAATTCAGCAAGCAAACAAACAGCCCTAAAAACTGCAGTCTTTCAGCTCAGGGCTTGTCTGCTTTCATTCTCAGGGAAACTAAGGTAGATTTGCCTGGCTTCCACTCTCTGCAGCAACTGCTGGACTCTCAGACCGAACTGGATGAGGACTGTAAGAGTCAGGTCTCTGTATGGAAATCCTAACTCATTCTTGAGTAGATGAAGGTGGAGATTAAGATATAGCCCGAGGCAGTCCCCAGAACCACTGAGCTAAATCCTTGTCCTTAATAGCAAAAGCAATTCTAGGTAACAGAGACATGGCAGGGGGTATCACAATCCCCAACCTGCAACTCTACTGCAAAGCTACTGTGATAAAAACAGCATGGTACTGGCAAAGAAACAGACCTGAGGACCAGTGGAACAGATTAGAAGATGCAGAAA
>NW_004624970.1:126807-139672 GCF_000247695.1 Heterocephalus glaber | reverse complement strand
ATTATGTAAAGGTCCAATTCCCAATGAGAAATGTAATTGTGTTGTATACCTACAATGTACCAATAAAAGAATTTAACAAGAAAAACAAAAAGATAGAGCCCGAGGAAAAGCAGCAGGAATAAGTCAAGCACTGGTCCCTGAGACAGACTTAGGACTTAGAAAGAAACAACCATATCCTATCCAGCCTAAGGCTGCTCATTCTGAGGGACAGGAGCAGATATAATACATACAGCTCCTTGGATCTTCTCATTACTGTGTTCACATGTTTCTCTTGCTACTTCAAATTCTAGGCTCATCATTTCCCATGGGACATCGTTCTTCTCAAGAAGGAATCTTTTCTCCTGAAGAATTTCTGTTCCTAGGAGAAAACCTTGAAAGTGAGGGGAATCCAGTGTTTATTACTCCTGCATGAACTGTTATGCCTTCCAGCAGTCTACCCTTCTAATACTTATCTGAACCCATGTTGAATACTCCCAGTCTGATAGCAGGGAAACCATCTTGCTTAGATCCCTTGGGTCTCCAAACCTTTGACTTGTGTTGGGAGCACTACCTGTCCTGTCCCCCAGTTTATTGGTCTTCTCTTCAACAAAGAGAATGTGATTCTTTGATTATAAAATGATGGGTACCGCACTCCTTGGCTTCATGACATTTTTTGCAATGCAGTTAGAAAAAATGATATTGATAGCACAAATTAATACTTGTGACTCAGTTCTTCATTTATAAAATATTTAGTAACTAGAGTGATGTATTCAGATCTTTTTACACATGTGGCCTTGAGAGTAATACCTTATGAGTGCATTCTCTCTCTTTTTTAAAAAAAGTTTATTCAAGATGAATATGAAGATGCACATCTTCAGTCCCAACTATTTAGGAGGCTGAGGCTGGAAGATAACTAACTGGATTCCAAGAGTTCAAGGGCAGTCTGGGCAATATAGATAGATCCTGTGCATGAAAACAAACAGCAACAGATAAAATAAAATGTAAATGTTCATTTTATGTGGGCAGTAGAGTTACAATGTTATTCTATTTTTGCAGAAATTGGCCTCAGAAGACTAAAAGATCTACCCCAAATTACAAATCATATAAATAGTTTTGTTTTAATTAGAGCGATTTTAAAATGTATAGCTCTGATGCATGAAGGTAGTTTCTTCCATGGGCAATTTAACTCTAATGAACACTTGGAAATAAACTTTGAGATTCACAACTGGGGCTGTGTTACTGCCACCTAGCAGATTGAGGACACTGAGTATACTGAGGCCTCATAGCTGATAGCCTTAATAAATAATAACTGAACTTCTCATGACAAAAAGTTCTAGGAATGTAATACCATATTCCCTATGTGTCTCAGTGGTTACTATTGAATTATTAAGCTTTGTTGATATGGTTACATTATTACCATGTATAATTTGTATCAGCTGTTTTCTGCACTTCATTAATTACTGTGAAAGATGGTTTTCCTGAAGCTTGATTTTTCCTTCTATTTTGAGTATATGTAAAAGTACATTTATTGCAATATCTTAGTGCAAATACAAAAGTGAGCAAAGTAGCTAAAGATCTTCCTCATTGTTATTTTGTATTTTAGTGATAAATTTACAGTCAAGTAAATATTTTCACATCATCATGTCCTCAGGGTTAAATCAGATGAAAAATTTGTTGACTCTGAAAGAATAGAATTTATTTGATATGTGCAGGATTTTATACAATATTGTTCTGGGAAGTCTTTGTATGTTAGATAAAGACCAGAACTTGAAATAGAGAGTGAACATTTGGGTTTGTATAGAAAGAATTTAAAAAAACTCAACAATAAAAAGCAAAGAATATCTTAAAAATATAAGAGGATAAGGGAAATACAACAAATCAAGATGTGTTTTATACATGTATGTGCTTCCTGAGATCAATATAAACTTCATGTATGCAAACATGCACTAATAAAATATTTTTTTTAAATATGAGAAAGATGATTGACTCACCTACTTTGTACTGTATAAAAACAACTGGACAAATGAATATTAAATAAATTCAGAAAGCAACATGTATTTTCAATACTTCCAATTTTATTTTTATTTGAAACATAATAGTTGAACATATTTGTAGAGTACTGTGTAATTTTTTTCAGAATATTTTGTGCAATTATTTAATCGCTATAATTAACATACCCATTGCTTCAATCTTCCAATCATTTTTCATATTTGAAATATTTGAAATTCTTTCTCATAGCTATTTTGAAATATACTGTTAATTGTCGCTAATTGTAGTCACCATACTGTGCCACAGCACACTAGAACTTATTTCTTTCACTGTTCTGTGATTTGATGTCATTTTTCATTCTCTCACTAACTCCCTTCCCTCCTACCCTTGTCAGCTGGTAATGCACTTTGTATACTCTCCACTTTTATGAGATCACCTCTTTATTTCCAACATGTGAGTGAGGACATTGATATTTGTCTGGACCTGCATTATTTCACTTAATATAATGTCTCTCAGGCTCATTAATATTGTTACAAGTGAAAAAATGTCATCCACTAAGGATGAATATTACTACATTCTGCATATGTGTCAATTTTCTTTATCCATTCATCCATCATAAGAAACTTATGTTGATTCCATATTTTGATTATTGTTAATACTTCTGTAATAAATACTGAAGTGCAGACATTTCTGTAACATACTGATTTTCTTTCCTTTGAATAGAGTATATTCCAAGGAGTGAGTAGTAGAGTTGGATCAAATGAGAGCTCTATTTTTCAATTTTATTGAGGAACTTCTATACCTTTTCCAATATAGCTGTATTAATGTATATTGTCATTATCATAGTATGATATTTCCTGTTTCTCAACACCCACAATAGCATATTTTGGATTTTTTGCCTTTTAAATAATAGTCATTCTACATGGGGTAAGATGCCACATCTCAGTGTGATTGAGATTGGCATTTGTCGTATTATTAGTGATATTGAACAATTGTAATGTGCTTGTTTGTCACATGTATATCTTCTTTTGAGAAATATCTACAGAGATAATTTCTCAATTTTAAAGCAGTGATTTACTGGTGATTTGTCTGACTAATCCCCTTTCAGATTAATACTGTGGAAATATTTTTCTACCACTAGATCAGCTATATTTTCACTCTTGATCATTTTCTTTGCTGTTCCGACCACTCTTTTTATATAATCTCCTTTGTCTACTTTATTTTGTCTGTGCTTTTAAGTTCCTATCAAAACATTATTGCCTTTACATATCTCCTGAAGTACTTTCCAGTGTTCTTATCCAGTAGTTTTCGAGTTTCATGACCACCATTTAACATTTATATACTGTTTCCATTTTTTGGTGAATATTTAGTTCTAGAGATAAGGTTATAGTGTATATATATATATATACACACACACACATATATATACATACACATGTACATATATATGTATATATGTATACATACATACATATATATGTATATATACATATATACATATATGTGTGTGTATATATATACATATATATATATATATACACACACACACACACACATACACACACACAGATTTTTTTCAGAATCATTCATTAAAGAAAAGATTCTTCCATATATGTTCTGGGCACCCTCGTTGAAATTCAGCTTGCTATAAATACATTGATTCATTTCACTCTATTCTTTTTCATTGATTGGTATGTCTGTTTTTATGACAAGATATTGCTGTTTTGTTTACTTTCACATTACAGTAGGCTATGAAGTCTAGTGTTGTTACTCTTCCAGCTGTTTGCTTTTACTCAGAATTTATTGTTCTTATTTAGGATCTTTCATTGCTCTATAAGAATTATAGGATTGTTTTGTCTAGTTCCGCAAATAATACAGCATTCATTCACAACCTAAAAGAAGACAGGTTTATTTGGCTTGCAGTTTTCAGTGGATTCACCCATAGTTGGCTGATTGAAAGACAGAAATGTAATGATGAAAGGTACTGGGGGCCGGGGATTTAGCTCAGTGGTTTTGCTGCCTGCTGCGCAAGTGCAAAGACCCGAGTTCGATCCCCAGTACAAAAA
Source organism: Heterocephalus glaber (assembly GCF_000247695.1). The sequence goes on along the minus strand of NW_004624970.1, from coordinate 135,638 downwards.
AAAAGAAAAAAGAAAAAAGAAAGGTACTGAAAGAGAATAGCTGCTTATCGTATGGGATTGAGGAAGCAGAGAGAGAAATGAGGTGGCAAGGGGAAAATATATCCTTTCACATCATTCCTCCATAACTGTTTCAAACAGGGCCCCCTCATAAGAGCAAATTCAACTACAGAACTCAGCAATAGATAGATCCACTAATGAGCATTACACCCCACCAAGATTCAATCAGCACATGAGGTTTTGGGGGAACATTTTAGATCTGAAGCATAACACAGGGAAAGTACAGTAGAACATGTTTTCCACCTGTGTGTCTTTTCTATCAGTTGTTCTCCTATTTCATCATAAAAGTTATGCTGCTTGCCCATGATTAGAGCAGCACTATTCTAATTGCCAAGATATGGATCAGTCTAGGTGTTCATCACCAAATAGTTGTTAAAGAACATGTGGTATTGATTTACAGTAGCCAATGTACTGAATCAATATAGATGTACAAATTGATAGGCAAAACACAGTATATATACATAGTGGAATATTCAGGTACAAGAAAATTAAAATTCTGTCATTTGCAAGAAGATGGATGTAAACATAGATCTTGTTATGGTCTAAATCTCTATATAAACTAGTATCTTTAGGTGATGATAGGAAACAAAAAGAAAGTCAAATCACAATAGGCTTTCTACTTCTTATTACTGTCTTTTGAAGCATTTTGACAGCAATCATAATTGGCCTGCTTTGAGGGCTTGGTTAGAACCCTGGGCCTTCTCCATGCTTCACAAGTACTCTACCACTGAGCTACACCCCAGTCCAGGTTCTGATTTTCAAGTTTACTTCAGATAACTATATTAAAAAGTGGCTACTTTGAGATTTTCTTCCAGTCAGCTAGGACAGTTTGGAGGTATGTGTGGAAACATGTAAGTGTTTGTTCAGGAATTCAATTACTTTTGTGAGTCATCTAGAGAGCACGAACCCTGAAGAGAACAGGAAGCCTGAATATGCTCCATAATAGATGATATCGATATTCACTCATGGCTCCATTAATGGTTGAGACTAAATTTAAAATACTGGAATATTTAAATTAGTGAAATGGATCATGTCATATTTGTAAGTAGCACTGAAAAATTTCTAGCAGAAACTCATAAATAATAAGGCATAAATGCTACTAAACAATCCTTTGCTCACATTAACAAACCTTCTTACCCATGAATACCAATTTTGAAGATATTAATGAATCAAATTACAGCATAAAAATAAATCATTTTAATTTTTTATTGGTATATGTTTGGCATACATTAAATTTATATTCATTTTGAGTTCTCTTTCCCTGTACTACCTTTTTATCCCCAGCCTGACTCCACAACACATTATCCCAAAAAGTCAGGGTTTATTTCCTACCACCTCTCCTTTATTTCACATGTTTTTAGTTAAGAAAATTTTATTTTTATTAGTATATGTTTGTGATGCATATTATTTTCAACATGGAAATTCGTACATATCTATATCTAAGTACATATATCATCTTGATCCTTTTATAAATTTTTCCCCATTAAGTTTATTGGTACATTTTAGGTATAAAATAGTTACATACATCATTGGAATCTTGTACCATTACATAAGTATCTTGGTTCTTATTTTTTTCCCCTTCCCCTGCCCTCCCTTCACCCCCTCTGCCCTTCCCTATTTGAAAAGACTTTGTTTCCATTTCTCATATTTTTCTTTTTCCCTTCTTTCCTTTCCCCTACCTCTCACACTACCCCTGCTCCTTTAGACCTTTACTTCCTATTACACAATATTGATTATATATTTTTATTGCACCCAATGGATTCATTCTGCTGGGTTTCCAGGGGTTGTGATCGTCATTGTCTTTTCCTAGGGTATTGTCTAAAATTTTTTGGAGTGCCGATTTGGTATTCATGAAGTTCCTGAGGTGCTCTTTATCATGAAAGTATCTTATTTCTCCATCAATTTTGAAAGACAGTTTTTCAGGGTACATGAATCTGGCTTGGAGGCTGTTTTCCTTGAGGGCTTGAAATACATCACTCCAAGCTCTTCTTTCCTTGAGGGTTTGCATTGAGAAGTCTGCTGTGATTCTGATGGACTTTCCTTTGTATGTGATTTGTTTCTTTGCTCTGCTTGTAGAATTTTGTTCTTCTGTTGGATTTCTGGAATCCTAACTATTATATGCCTATGTGTAGATTTTTCTTGATCAAGGCTAGCTGGAGTCCTATATGCCTCATTTATCTGTATGTCAAGCTCTTCTCCCCTCCTTGGGAAGTTTTCTGCCATCACTTCTGTGAACAATTTTTTTATGTTATCTGCACTCTCTACTGCTTCTTCATTGACTCCAATCACTTATGTTATTCTTCTTTGCATCATCTAACAGCTGCTGGATAGCTCTCTCGTGGTTGTTTACAATTTTGCTGCAATTTTTCTTTTCCTGGTTGCAATCTTCTCTGCTATATCTGAAATTCTATCCTCACATTGGTTCATTCTGCTGCGTAGACTTTTGATGGAGTTTTTAATCCCCTGAAAATCTGTTTGTATCTGTTTTATGGATTCCATTTGTTTCCTATGTTGGAATTCCATCATGTTCCTCAGATCCTCTATTTTTTTATGTGTCCTCTCTACATTTATTAATCATGTCTTGAAAAATCTTTGCTGTTCTCTGAGTAATTATTTCTGATTTCATTTTTTTCAGATCCTCTTTTGTTGCCAGTTCAGAGAGTCCAGGTGGTTGAGTATCAGATTGTTTCATCTCGTTTCCCTTTAGCATTGCTGTAGGTGATCTGGAAGTCTGTTTTTGAGCCTTGTTTATAGTTCTTCTCATTTCCACCGGAGGGTGTGTGCTTCTGGTGCCCACGTGGCTCACCTTCTCTGCCCTAGGTACATGGGATGGCGGTAGGGGTGCTTCCTTCTGGGTGCTGGGACCAGCTCAGCTTCTCTGCCCTAGGAGCCTGGGATGGTGGCAGGGGAGTTTCCTTCCAGGTACTGGGACTGGCTCAGCTTCTCTGCCCTAGGAGACTGGAATGGTGGTGGGGGAGCCCAATTATACATTTTTTAAGTTGCAATATCAAGATCTAGGTCCTTTTTTAAATTTCCCTTGCCCCATCCTGACTTCATCCATCCTCCTTCCCATTATCTATTTATCATCTGTCTTTAATTTGCTACTTGAAATATTTTATTCTTTAATTTATTTGTATTTTGGTTTAGTCATATAAGAGATATGAGGTGACATTTTATTTTATGCACGTGATTTATTCCACTTAACATTATGGTTTCAAGATTCATTTATTTCTCTACAAATGATTCAAATTTTTTCTACTTTGTGGATGAATTAAAATTCATTTTATAAGTCTAATATTTTATGCAGTCATAGAATTCTTTTCCATAATAATGCAATGCATGCTTTCAAATTTGATTAACTATACTTAGGCTTATCTTGTAAACAAAGACTGTGTTAATGTAATTTGTATCTTCAAATTTATCTTTCCCATAGAGTTTAGTTGGAACAATTTTTATAAATGTATTTTTATTAGCACATTTTTGCAGTACATAATCATAACATTTATCATGGGGAGATTGTTCATATGCATAATACATCATAATTTTTTGTTCCCTTCCCTAACTATCCCTCCCTGTTCCCTCCAACGCTTAGTCCCTTTTCCATTTGCATGTTTTGAAAATCACATTTACTAGTGATGATTGCAGGCACTGTGGACAATAAGCTAATAAAGAGACATAATATTACTGTGAAGAATGAAACTCAAAGATATACAAGATTTTAAAATACATTTATGAAACAGCAGTTAGAATTCAATATTTCCTCTATAAAATTATATAGATACCCTTAGTTGCCACTCCTCTTTTCTCCTTAAGAGTAGTACAACTCATGCCTATGTAAAGCCAACCAGGAAATAAAAAAAACATTATTTGGTAAAATATGTCATTTGAGAAGAGATTATTCTTGAGAAATATGGGTTGATCCATGACATAGGAGGAAATTTCAAATATTTAAGATAGTAAGTTTGAAAACTTTGAGGGAGTAGGGAAAGTTCAAATAGAAGATCTGTTGTATAGCAGAGAGAGCCAAAATTTTAATATAACAAGTTAATTAAATGGTATATAGGAGTTAAAAATGAAAGAAACAGAAATTTCTAAAAAATAAATAGAAGGAAAAAGCTTTAGTTTTATAATTGGATTGAGTTATCACAGTTCTTGGCTCTCAGGCTTTGAGCCTGGTAATCATTGGTATTTTTTTCAGTCACAGGTAAAACAACCATTCCAGTAGCTCTCTTAAAAATTACTTTAAGAGCACTCTTGATGACTTTATTCCTTAGACTATAGATGAAAGGATTTAGCATGGGTGTTACCACAGTGTACATCACTGAGGCTGTTGCAGATGAATGTGCATTTTGAGTGACAGCAGAACTGAGGTACACACTTAACCCAGTGCCATAAAATAAGGAGACAACTGAGAGGTGAGATGCACAGGTGGAAAATGCTTTATATCTCCCCTGACTTGATGAGATTGCATATATGGAAGAAACTATTTTAAAGTAAGAGTAAAGGACACCAGCAAGGGGAAATACACCAAGCAGCACAGTTGTAAAATACATTACCACTTCATTGGAAAATGTGTCAGAGCAAGCGCAGTGGATCACCTGATTAAATTCACAGAAGAAATGTGGGATTTCCAGGTCAGTGCAGAAGGCCAGCTGCAGCATCATTAAGCTATGTAACATGGCATTTAGGGCACCCACAATCCAGCATGCTAGGACCAGTAACACACAGAGCCATGGGTTCATGATGACCATGTAATGCAGAGGGTGGCAGATGGCTACAAAGTGGTCATAGGACATCACAGTCAACAGTAATATGTCCAGTATTATAAACAGTGAAAATAAATATGTTTGGGTGATGCAGCTTTTATATGTTATGACTTTGCTCTGTGTCTGGATGTTCAGCAGCATCTTTGGTATCACAGTGGAGGTGAAATTGATGTCCACGAAGTACAGATTGGAGAGGAAGAAGTACATGGGGGTGTGCAGGTGGGTGTCTGAGACTGTGGCCAGAATGAGGAGCAGATTCCCTACTACAGTAATCACATACATGGAGAGGAAAATTATAAATACAGAAGATTGCTGTTCTGGATCTTCTGACAATCCTAGAAGATAAAATTCTAAAATTTGGGTGTCATTCCTTGGTTCCATATGGTTGATGTCATCTTGAGAGACAAAAAGAGAGAAAGAGAGAGTAAGAGACAGAGACAAAGACAGAGACAGAGGCAGACAGAGAAAGAGGTGTTAGGGAGACAGGACACATGTTTGCATTAGTAACTCTACAGAACTGCTCTCATTTATATTCTGCAGTCAATACATTATTTGTATATTTCTTATGTGTACATGCTAATTGCTTTCAAGGGATCATTCTATCATTTTTCATTAGAGATTCATTTCCAATGCTCTGGCTGTCCACAACAGATCAAGAGTTCTATAACTATAATGATAAATTTTGGGGTATATTTGAAGATTATAGATTGAAAGTAAGGCTTGTTACAAGAACTGCCTAGGTGATGTTATCAGTGCAGAAAGACAAATTTACGCATAATTTAACGATGGAGAAACAATACAAACTTTATTACAATATACATTATAATTATAAAAGATATAGGATAATGGCAAATGCAAGGGGAAAAGGAAAGCAAATATAGAGTGGCTGAGGTTGTTTTTGCTTTAAATACACAGCTTCAGGCAAGACCAGGAAAACAGGGTAGGGTAGCATTTGAACAAAGATCTCAAAGAAGATGGGGTGAATGCTACAAGGTCCTCTGGATAAGTGTGTCTGGCAGGAGGAATAGTCAGTGTGGAGACCCCGGGAATGGACATCTTTCAGATGTTCTGTGCTCACAAAGAGCCAGTGCACCAGCAAGAATAAGCAAGACTGCAAGGCATGACTCAGAAGCAGAAATTGGAAATTTTGATTTCCTAGACGCTGAGAGTACAATGGTCATGACCATCACCTGGGAAGGGCACAGAAAAGAGGAGGAGGGTGGGACTCTACTAATGCACACGCAAATGCAGTCAGAAAGCAGGATTAAGTTCTGGTCCTCTAGTACACTTGTGTGATGTGATTGCATTTAAAAATAATTTTATTTTGGAAGAGGAGAGGATTTTTGAATGCTAATTGAATGAAATATATATGCTTTTTGTATTGGGGATTGAAACTTGGGAATTTGAGCTTGCAAGGAAGCTCCAGAACCACTGAGGTAAATCCCTGGCCCAACAAATAATAAATTTTTAAGGAGATGGATGTGCTAATCAACCCACTGGATCTTCACTCATCTTGCAAATGTACTAAATGCACATTTTCATCCCAAAACATTTCTAATTAATGTCAATTAAAATAAAGACATTTTTTTAACTTCTCATTGGAATTACATCTGCATCATATTTTTCTTCCATATCACATACTATAAGATGCAATCAAACATTTTTCAGAGAGATATTATGTATAGATGCGAATACCACAGTTCAAAAGTTTCATCCCCACTAATTATACTTGTTTGTTCACACAATAATAGAGACTACATTTTTGAGCTGTAAAATGTGAGGATAATCATAGGATCTTGTAGGAATAAACTTAGGGAAGTTTAAGAATAACTTTCATTTTAAAAGAGAAGGAGTGAGAAGAAAGTTAATGTTAGAAAGTATTAAAAATTCTCTGTGCTTTTCTATAGAAAATGAAATACATATAGCAATGGGACATCATCTACGTGTATGACATCATCACTCAAAGTATTAAAGATATGAAACTCACCTAGGTGCCCACCTGGGATGAAGAGATAATGAAAATGTGACATATGAATACAATGTAATAGTATTCAGACATAAAGAAGAATGAAATTGTGTCATTTGCAGAAACATAGATGGAACTGAAGGACATTGTACTAAATGAAATAAACCACATAGGGAATAATACATACTACGTGTTCTCATACGTGGTAGCTAGAAAAATCAATGTCATAGAATTAGAGAATGTAATAGTTTTCACTAGAGAGAAGGAAGGAAAGAAGAGAAGGGTAGAGAAGACACAGTGAAAGGTTAAATAACAGGTACTTAAACAGAGTCAGATAGATGAAATTGTTTCAGGTGTTCTACACAACAGTAGGGTAACTATAGTATACAACAATCTATAATATATTTCAAAATAACTTGAAAAGAATTCTGAAGCTGCCAAACTAATAGAAACAAGAAATATTTGAGCAGATAGAAACACTAATTACCATGACTTGCCCCTCCCCTTATACATGTATAAAATTATCATACTGCACCACATAACTAGGAATGGAGTATAAATTAAAATACATTGAAATATTTTAAAAATGTTGATGCATAAGTGGCCTTATTGCCACTGAAACCTCAAGACTAAAAGTATCCCTCTGCCCAAGGTTTTTCTTTTGGTCTTTATTAACTTGGCTGCAAAGTTTTCATTCCAGTTAAAATGGAATTACTTTTTATATCTGTTTTTTTTAGAGTTCTGGCTTCTATATTATGAATCCTTAGAGTTCAGAAGTCCTTTGATTTATGATATGGTTATGTCCTGATAAGTCCATGAATTGAGGTTATCATAAGTTAAAAGTGCATTTACCCATATAACCCACTGAAAAGCCTCACTTAGCAACAGAGTGCACCATAGACCATCAGGTTGTTTCCCCTTGTGATGGTGTGGCCCCCTGGGAGTTGTGACTTCCCCAAATGTACCCAGGACTGTGAGAGTATGGTAGCACACACTGTATTACTAGTTCGAGAAAAAGAAAAAAAGTCAAAGAAAAATTACTTTGCAATCATTTCTAAAAAATTCTAATAATTTTGAATAAATTCATAAGTTTAAGAATCATAAGTTGGCAGTCTAATATTGTACCTAAGAATTCTTTCTCTGAAAATGGACTCATTACTAAAAGCATACACATATACAAATGGAGCAAAATGTGTTAATATGCTTATCTTTTCTTCAATAAAATTCATAGAAAGAATTGATACAAGGAAAATTTTTACTATCAGATTAACTGTCCCCCCAAAATATAAAAATACCACCCAGAAATTTCAGTTAGTTGATCTCTTGTCATGTGCAACTCTGTGGCTTCATTTTCATGTCTAGAGTATCTTGTTGCATTTAAAGAAACAATAAATATTCTCAGTAAACACAGTGAGAGTTTTTACATGGAGCTAAGTGGAAAATATTCTAATAAACACAAGGGGTCCCTAAGAAATACTAGACGAGAACAGGGTTCCATCTATCTCGTGGAATTTCAGGTCCCATTATATCTTCTTGATAACTCAGCAAAAATAATGAATGATCAAAAATACACTCATCCAAAAGACAAAATAAGGATATATATATTGCTTGAAGCAACATACAGAGTGAACACCACAAAACAAACAATAAACCAAGATTGGAAAATAATTCAACAATTTAGAAAAGGGAATATACCAAGGAGAACAAAATATTCTTTGATATATTTTCAAGAGATAGCAGAAAAGTTGTGCTCCTGTGGCTGTGCTATACATATTTTACCAATGGGTTATCTTATGACTTAATATTGGATGAGAAAGACTGCTTTCTTATTTTTCTTCTGTGGTTTATTCTTTGTTACCTCATGGTTCAGATACTCTTTCTGCAAAACAGACTAATTCTTAAAAGTTAGCACAAACAATTCTAAAATATTTTTAGAAAACTATATTTAAAATATTTTAATGAGAAATTTATTTTTAAGTAAGATAGAAATATGGAAGAAGGTAGACATATTTAACTAAGTGAATATTAAAACATTTTATGGG
>NW_004624970.1:94255-114137 GCF_000247695.1 Heterocephalus glaber | reverse complement strand
ATAGATAGATAGATAGATAGATAGATAGATAGATAGATAATGGTGGCCTTATGGATCCTATTGTCCTGCAGTGGTTTTGGCTGGGGCCTGCATGCAATTAGGATGGTATCTGGGTGAGCCTCTGGCCAAGGCTTGCCCTCCTGCATAGCTGTTGTCTGGGAAGCCAGTTTGTTGGGGGCTGTGCACATGAGTCGCTGGTGTCTGAACAGGCTTCAGGCTGAGGTTTGCATGCCCTTACTGATGGTATCTGGTTGGGCCTCTAGCTGTTGCTTGTATACCTGTGAAGTTCTTTGCCAAGAGGGCCTTTGGCCAACAGGCAAGCTGCTGTTGTCTGTGCAGGGCCCTGGCTGGTGTATAATTGTATATATACAGGGTACATGTCTATAATTTATTTTTCCCCTTTTTTTTCATATCAATTACTCTTCTCCACTTTCCCTGCATCTTCTTCAGTGACAATTTATTTTCTCCTTTCCAGTTTCAATTCTTGTTATTTTTTCTCACATCTAAACGTTTTGTCAAGGATGTCCAGTAATCCTGTAAATAAAATGGGAACTAGAGGATGAGGAAGTGAAGAAAGAGTATTTTTTAAAAAGAACAAAAATAACTCTATTATATACATTTACCAACTCCTCAAGATGATTGTAAAATTTCTGTACTGCAAATTGTACTAATACATTTTAAACAAAAACCAAAATATCACATTTGGCTTTAAATCGCTCACATACCAGTGTTCAAGTCAATCGTAGCATACAAGCAATCAGATTAGACTGGAAATATACTTCATTTACAATTATGGCTCTAAAAAGAAGTGTCAATATTGAGTGTAATTGTCTCAAATCTTAGAGGAAACACTTCCACCATTTTCTTGTTCTGTATCCTATTTCTGTGCATTTTCCTTCATCATGTCCTGTTCTTTGTACACCTATTTTTGTTGAGTGTTTTTGTTATGGAGGAATTTGTACTTATCAAAGGCTTTCCTTTTTTGCATCTATTTTGATGGTCATAGATTTTGTCCTTCATCATGAGTCACATTTATTAACTTGGACCATAATTTCATCCCTGGAATAAAACCCACTTGATCATAGTTATAATCTTCAACATGTTGCTGAATTCAATTAGGGGGTATTTTGTTGGCAATGATTTACAACTATGTTGATCAGGAATATTGACCTATAGTTTTTGGTTTATTTATGTGTCCTTATCTTGTTTGGTATCAGAGTAATTCTAGCCTAAGCAGTAAGACTTTTGAAAATTTCTCAATCAACAGATTATCTGAATGACTTGGTGAGTGAATGAATTTTAAAAAATGATTCCATATTTGAAATTATTTTCTTTTTATTTCTTTCATTTTTTTTTGAGACAAGGTCTATGTAGTTCAGGTTGGCATTGAACCTACTATATTGCCAAAGTGACCCCAAACTAACATTGAGTATCCTGCCTCAGCCTCTTCAGTGTTGTGATTACAAGCATGTGCCACCACACCTCCGATACATTGGAATTATTTTAGCATTTTTATTAGTTTTGAAAATTCCAACAAATTTCAGCAAAAAAAAAGCGCCTCCTATTCCTAAATTCACTCTTTACCGTCTCTGCCTTTGTCTCTGTCTCTGTCTCCCCCTGTCTCTCTCCTTCTGTGTGTGCATGTGCGTGTGTGTCTTCCTCTCCTTTCACGACTTTTACTACTGACTTAACTTTGTAATTAGTTATTGCCCAGTTCCTGCCTTCTATGTCTTGGTAGTTCAATATTGCTAGGTTTCTTGTGTACAGGAATTTAGCCTTTTCTTCGGTTTTCTAATTTGTGTGTGTAGTTATTTACAACAGTTTGTGATGATTATTTGTAGTCATGTGAAATGAGTTGTAATGCTCATTTCTCATTCGTTTTATTTGTTCTAATCATTTTTTCCTGTTGGTCTAGCAAAAATTTGTCATTTTATCTTTCCCAAAATTTTGGTTTTGTTTTATGGGGCTGAGTCTTTTCTTGAGGGAGGAATACTTTTGTTTATTTATTCTCTAATTTTTATTTTCTCTTTTCCTTTCCTAAATTTGTGTGTGTGTCCTTCTTTTCACTTCCTTGATTAGTTTTATTAGGTTGTTTATTTGCAATGTTTCTAGTTTTCCAGATAGATCATCATTTTATAAAGTTCCTTAATTGTTACTATTCTTGCTGAAGTTTATAGGTTTTAGTATATTGTGGTTACATTTCAATTTATTCCATGAAGTTTTTTGTTTTTTGTTTTTTGAGACAGTGTTGTGCTTTGTAATTGAGGCTGGCCCTGAACTCACTACGCAGCCCAGACTGGCTTACAGACATGTGACACCAGGCCCAACTATGTTCCATAATTTTATATGAAGGAATACTTTTTAATTTTTATTTTCATGTCAAATATAGTATAATACATACACACACACACACACACACACACACTTGAATATAGTGTGTTCCTATAAAATGCAACCAAAATTTTTCCACTTTCCCTTGACGTATCCATCTCAGTCTCTGGTAATCAATATTGTACCTTCAGGCAAACTTATTTTAGTTCTCACATATGATAGAGCAATGGCCACTTTCCCTTCTATACCTGCCTTCCTCCACCAAATATACTGCTGCTCCATCCATGTTGCTGCAAATGATAGAATTCCATTTTTCTTTATGGCTCAATAGTGCTCTGTTTTGTGTATATATACTTTTTTTAAAAATCCAGTCATCTGTTGATAGGCACCTTTCAGGATTCCATATCTTAGCTATTATGAAGAGGGCTAGAGTGAATATGAACATGAGCTAGCTGTTTGGTATGCTGACTTTATTTCCTTTGTATATATTCCCAAACTGAGATCAGATTATATTGTAGTTGTATTTTTATTTTGTAGAGGAAACTCCATAACATTCTTTATAGTGATAAAATTAATTTATATTCCTACCAACAGAGTATCAAGAAACATATTAATTGACTTTTAAAATTTCCTCATTGACTCAGATGCTAACAAACATGTTTTTTGTTTTGTTTTGTTTTGTTTTTTATTTTGGTACTGGAGATTGACCTCAGGATCTTGTGCTTGTGAGGCAGGTGCAGGCACCACTAAGCCAAATCCCTGGCCCCAAATATGGTTTTTATTCCTATATATGCATACAATTTCCAAAGTTCTACTGTTTTTGGTGTTTCATTTTATTCTACTGAGGTCAGAAAATATATCTAACAGGAATTTGAGGTTTTCCTGGGCGTGGCAGTGCAGGCCTGTAATTCTAGCAGTGTGGAGGCTAAGGCAGAAAGATTGTGGTGAGGTGCAGGCTGCCTAAAATACATAGGGAGCTTAAGGGCAGCCTACACTACATAACTAGACCCTTTCTCACTGTATAAAAAATTAATTAATTAAACAATTTTGTGTTTTAAAAAAGTTGTTCATATATGGTTTGTGGTTGATCCTAAAAATTGTTCCCTAAGATGATAAGAAAATATTCTGTTGTGCAGTTATTGAATAGATGTTGGTAAATGTCTCTTAGGTTAATTTGGTCTTGAGTGCAATACAATGAACATATGATAAAAGGATTTAAAAACCCAAGAACTACAAATAAAATATTCTATACAAGACATGTGAGAAAAGAACTGTCTCAACTTTGGGTCTATGTATAAAAAAGTAGGCTAAATATATAGAGAGTATACACCAGAAAAATTGTTGTATTTCACATTATAACAGGCTTGATAATTATTTTTTGTGTAACATTGCTTTATTCTTTTTACCCTTTTTCATCTGGGGTGTTCAATTTGTTAAGTTTCTTAACATTTTATTGACATCTGTACCTCTGTAATGTTTTTTGGTTTTGTGCTTTATGCTGGGAATTAATGGAATTTACACTTGGCTGGAAGGACACCAGAATCAAAAAAGATTGTTCTCCCTCATAGACTCTTGGACACACCTGAATTTGTTAGATATATTATATTATTTGTGTCCATATCCTGGAATTAAAAGAGTAGGTCATTTTTCAATATGTCCCTTAATGCCCTTTTTAATTGTCAAGACTGTCAATCAGACAGAGTTTGGAGTATCCAAGTGTTATCTAAAGGACACTGTAACTGGATAAACTAATGTTATCTGAAAAACCTGCCTTTCTGCCTGTATGCAACTCACAGAAGGAAACAGAGCAAGCTAGCAATGGCATTTTTGTGCATCTTAATATATAAAACCTACACCCTGGGACAGAACACTGTAGGAAGATAAATGCTAATATGCAGCTTGTTGCTTCTGGACATTTATAGGTCTTTCTAGTGACACATATCCCTTTTATTGTTACCCGACTTCCTTTCCAAACCCATCTACAACAGTTATTGTACTGTTGACAACACACTGCACCTTCCTTGCACAGCTAGACTATAGATAAGATACTAAATAAGTTGTCAAGAGTTCAATACTATTACTCTTTGTGTAAGGCATAAGATTCCTGATCCCAAATATTTAGAAGAAAAATATTTATTCTTAGACTAGACCTGGTGATATAGGGCTGAAAGAAAAAACATATTTAAACCTGAAAAATCTTCACCGTGAAGTAGAGTTTCCCTAGCTTCAATTAATCCTATACTACACTAATTTTCTTAAACAAAAAAGGAAGAAAATAATTCAACTGTTAAAGTTGTAGATGGAAGTAATTGTAACTTAAGATTGAGTCTAAAAGAATCTCAATAAATTAAATTGAGTTGAAAAATTGTTCTTGTTTAGAACACTTTCAGAGATGGCATTGTTTCACCAACTTTCACATTATTTATTATTTTAATGTGACTGTGATGTTCATCTCATTGAAATTTAGAGTCTATTTCACAACATTTTACTCTTAGCTATTCATGAGATTTTAAAATATTTTTTTTGGTAACTAAAATATGGTGGAAGTTACATTGTGCCTCACAGGGCCTTAGTTAGTATTTGTTGGCTTCTACCATAACACTGGCTCTACCTTGTGAATAATTCATTCTACCTTGCTGTAAGTTAAGAAACAAAGCACAGGCCAGTTGTCATTCCAACCTTCACCAACAACAACCAGAAGACAGAAAGCATCATATTTGCAAGATCTCATATTACTTTATCAAAGTACCATTGGCAGATTAACATCTGAATATGAGCAAATCAGAAAAGACCATGAGACTTCTCAAAATAAATCTTATGTGATAAAAAGCAATATTTCATTAGTACATGTTTGTGTTATGTAATGAATGCATGCTTTGTGGAAAATTCATACATACACATATTGCATCTTGATTATTATTTCTTCCCCTATCCTAACTTTCCCAACTCTCACTTTCCCTGAATTCCCTTCTGATCTCCACCAAGTATACTTTAGTGTTTTCTGTCATCTATCTTTAATTTTGTTCTATAAATTATTTACATGATGAGTATTTTATATGGGAAAATCCAAGTGTTATATAATCTTCTGTGTCAGACTTACTTTATTTAACATTTTGGTCTTATAGTGCATTCATTTTTCTACAATGCTTAAAATTTACCTTAAACCATTTATTTTAGGAACTCTTTTTTACACAGCATTAGCTTGGTGAACCCATAACCTATGGAAACAACATTGAGGATATTCAGAATAAGCTGATCCATTTTATATTGGACATTTTCTGTAATATTTGAAGACAACAATTTTGATTACCTGCTTGATTAAATTTATGCTCAATAATAATATTAAATAATGAGCATTGGTATGTTTCCATTCCAAGTAACCAAAAGAGAACAGGAGGACAGCTATGTTAACTCATGAAAAACTTCCATTCTTAAAACAGAAATCTTCAGTTCAAGAAGCATCAACAGTTAATTGTTGGAAATTATTATCCTCGTAAGGACACTATTTGGATTCAAGTTTATGTGAAATGTATTCTTTATTTCTCTAAATCTCTGAGAAATATAATTTACTGATGGTCAAGTTCCAACAATTTTCTACGTGATTACTGATCAGTACTAAAAGAATTGACTGTCTATAAATAAAACGAGGGTAAAACAATACAATCAAATTGAATCAAGCATAAGATGAGGAAAATTTATTATGCACCATTTCAGATGGTTTCTGGTCTGCTGAAAGAAAAGAAAATCAGTCATACAGGGAAGATTTATATTGTACATGAGAAAACGTGATTCTTTTTCCAAATTAATCTCCTCTCCTTTCAACTTATTTTCCTCTCTTTATTTACTAGGGTTTTATTTTTCCCATTTTATCCTTCTTTTCTGTTTTTCTTGTTCTCCCTTCATTCCTTTCCCCCTCATCATACACTACCGCCCCTTCCATTTGAATATTTGCATCCTATTTCACAATATCTATTACAATTTTTGGTCCTTATTTATACTTTCAGTTTCTCACACCAGAAAGACAATGCAATATTTATACATGGGTGTCAAATTTATTTCACTTAAGTGTATGGTCTCAAGTTGCATCTATTTATCTAGAAAATCCTCAATTTTATCCCTCTTCATGTCAAAGTAGTGCTCTAATGTATGTGAAAAAACATATATTCTTTATCCATTCATTGCTTGATGGGCATTTGGGCTGTTTCCAAGATTTAGCTATTATAAACTCTACTGATATAAACATGAATGTATATATACATATTATATTGTATACTATATATAGTATACTATATATACTATTACTATATATATATGTGTGTGTGTGTATGTATGTATTCAGCTATATTGCTGCAGTATGATGCTTTTAATTCTTTCAGGAAGATACCAAGAGGGAATAACTGGGTGAAATGAAACCTCTAGTCCTAGTTTTTTGATGAATCTCCACGTTGATTTCCACAGGAGTTGCACTAGTGTACACCCACAAACAGTGGAGAAGAGTTACACAGCCCTGTCAGCATTTGTTATTGGTTGATTTCTTGAAAATAGCCATTCTTTCTGGAGTGAAATGAAACCTCAGTGTTGTTTTAATTTTCATCTCTTCAATGACCAGTGACATTGAACATTTTAAATATATTTATTTGTCATTTGTATTTCTTTATTTGAGAAGTTCAAATGCTCATTTTTGGATTGGGTCTTTAAATTTCTGTGTCTGCATTTTTTAGTTCTTTCTGTAATCTAAATATTAGTCTTTTATTTGAGGCACAATTGGGAAAATTTTTCCCACTCTATGGGTTGATTCTTCACTTTCTTGGTGGTTTCTTTTGCTGTGAAACAGCTTTTCAACAGGATGAAATCCTAGTTGTTGATACATTGTGATAGTCCCTGTGCAACTCGTTGCTTTTTTATAAAGTCTTTGCTGCACCTATGTCTTTAATTGTTCTATTATTTTTTCTTCCAGCAGACTTAGTGTTTCTGTTTTATTATTTAGATCATTGATCCATTTTGATTTTATTTTAGTGCATGTTGAGAGACAGGAATCTAGTTTTAGTTTGGGGCATGTGGAAAGCTAGTTTTTACAGTAATATTTAGTAAAGAGGCTGTCTTTCTTCCAGTGAAGGTGTTCGGCACCCTTGGTCAAAACCCTTGGTCAAAGATAAGGTGGCTGGATGTGCTTGGAGTTGTTTCTGCATCTTCTAATCTGTTCCATTGATCCATGGTCTTTTTTGTTTTTTCAGTATCATGCTGTTTTAATCAGTATCTTTGTAGTATAATTTCATGTTAGCCATTGTGATGCCCCCTGTCTTCCCTTTGTTGGCCAGAATTGTTTTTTTGCATTCTAGGTCTCTTCTGGTTCCAAATGAATTTTAGGTATGTTTCCTCTAGTTCTTTGAGGCATGCTATTGGTATTGTGACTGGGATTACATTAAATCTCCATAACAATTTTGTATAAAAAATTATAAAGTAATAAACCCTGGTGAGCTGTCAGGAATAGAGCAGCTTCCTGGTCACTTGCTGGTGAAATTTGCTGGCATGCTGCAGAATACTCCATTTGGAGGAAGACAAAGAGCTAAGAGGCTTTATATCCCAAGTCTATCCTGTATCGCTTGAGTTTGGCACACTATTGCAGTCCATCATTATTTTGGGAACCTCCCACAATGGCAGTTCCTGCTCCATGAGTCCCACCAGCAGCCCCATGGGCTGGTTCACTGTTTTACACTAGCCATGTTTTATTTAACTTACAAGTCTCTTACATCAGATTGATTTTGGTCTTCCCTTTTTTCCAATTACCTATGTTTTTAGATGATTTTCTTTAAGTAGCTCCAAAATGGCTGTTCTATTCAGCCTTGTTGAATCACCCACAGAAACAAAGCTCTTGGGCCAGGGATTTAGCTCAGTGTGGCCACCACCTACCTCACAAATGCATGATCCTGAGTTTGATCCCCCCAAAAAGGAAGTCTTTAAAGAACAACACAATTTTCATATTTTTACATGAAACTTTAGAAAATTTTCCTGAATCTTTAAATAGGGATTTGAGTAATAGGTATTTTTGAATTTTTATTCATAACTAATACTTGCACATATTTATAAAGAAGAGTACACTAGTTGTATTAATTGAGTGATTGTTAAATCAGGAGAATGAGCATGTCCACTATTTTAGATATTTCTTGTAGCTATTTTGAAATAGATCTTTCATAATTGTTATCTACAGTCGTACTACTGTGCAAAACCACATCCAAAGCCATGATTTCCACCTAACTGCAACTGCAGAAACTGATCAACCATCTCCACACCCATGCAACACTTCAGGTCTCCAGTTATGGGTAATCATTGTTCTAACATATAATTGAGTGAAAGCAACTATTCAAGATTCTACATTAAAACCAAATTGGTACTTATTTTTCTGGGGATTAAGCCAGAAACTTTAAGATTTAGACTAATAAGACCAATTATTTTTGTGTGTTTCCAGAGCAGATGAAAAAACACTCTCTCACTCTCTCTCTCTCTCTCTCTGCAATGTTTTGTATTACTCATTCAAATTTTAAGTCTTTGGACAATCCATTTGGTGCTCTAGTTATGATTGGAAACTTCCACCATCATACAAAGGACTCCTAACATTGTATTTTATAAAACCACGCATGTGCCATGACAAATTTGAAGTTTGCACTCAATAAAATCCTGCTTTACATTTATTACTCTGTGTGCTGCCTTAAATTAATGTTGCAAAATCCAAATAAGTAAAGATTTCACCTGATGTGTTCATCTTTATGTTCCATAGGCTTGTGTGAATACCTCTACACTATGTAGAATAAAATTAGCCAAATGAGAAATAGAGAAAAAGAGTACAAGAACAACACCACCTTAAAAAGGAATAAATATCACTTTATAAAAAACTAAATGGAACTGCAAGAATAATGTGAAAGAAGTTACATAATATCAATAATTTTATTTTCCCCAAATTGATTAATAATTAAACTTGCAAAGACATACCTGTACATATGTAGAATAAAGCATTTTCCTTGAATTTTGCATCCTGTAGAACAGTAATTGTCAACATATGGTTTTTGTGCCACAGTGAGCTGTTTGTTTTCAATGAAAGCTCTAGAAGTTTTGCCATCACTGGCCTATCAAGGGCCTAGTTTCTATTTCTTGAAGGAGTTGGGATTTATGCTTCTGAATATATGGATATTTAACACATGAAAAGTATATATTTCAGCTTAGTTGGGAAATCATGAGAAGTTATATAAATCTGGCATAAATAATGATCTGTATGGAGGAAATTTGTTGATCCTATAAATCATATTTCTTGCAAGAAATGCATTAAACATGTCCATATGAAATGAAATACAAGAAAAGTATTACAAAGAAGATATTAAACAACTCAGTATGAAAGCAAATGATACAATTTAGTGGAACATCAAAACATAACATAAACTAGGAGTATGCACCTAGCAGAAGACCTGAAAGTCAGAATTAAGGATATAGACCTATTCGATGATAAAATTTAAAATTTTATAGCTAAAAGTATCTAAAATCTAAAACCCCAAAAATTGATAAAGAAAGACTGAACTGGAAACTTCCACTGAAATGCTGACAAATGTAGAAAAAATGACATAATAGAAAGCAAATCAAAATGATGTTCCTAATCATACATAAGAAATGTCTCATTTCATTCAATGATGCTCCAGAGGTAAATACCCATTTCTCTATTCCATTTATTTAATTCAATGAATTCTTGAACATATGCTGTATGGATAATGTAAAATAGTGAAAATACTTTAAGTCTAGCAACCTCTGTTCTAATCTAGCTTAACAATCTACATAAGCTTTATATTGTCATGATTTAGTGTTTCCTTCCCTCTTCAGCATGTTAAATAAACATGCCAAAAAATTAGTCAAACACTCATGCAATCAACCTCAGTAATATCTCAACTCTGTGCTGGTATGGTGTGGCTCTTGAGTACCTTAGGTATAAATTCTTGTCTCTCAAGTACTCAGAAGCTTCTTGCAGCGCATTTTGCACTTTAGTACCCACAGTACTTTTCTGGATGAAAAAGGCTTCGTGGAAATACAAATTCCTCCCTGGATATTTTACAATGCAACCAGAAGCTATATTGCCACCAAGAGGGTAAGATATTAGGTATTATTCCCAAAGTCAGATGCAGGAATCCAAAGTAAACAACCACATCCTATCCAGACCAAGGCTGCACACTCCAAGTGGTTCAGGCAGGAAGATATTTAAAGCTCTGTATATCTTTTTGATAAGCACTTCTCTCTCTTTTCATTCCACACCTGAGAAGATAAATTTCTTAAGGGATATTTCTCTTCAAAAAGAAATTTTCTCTTATTGATTCTCAGATCCCCAAGACACCAAGTTAAATGTCGGATGAATCAGTTCTGATTACTTTTTTCCCAAGTATCTTCTGTTCTCCAATAGTCTAAATATCTAATACCTAGTCCTAAAGCTGGGCTACAGTTTTCTGTGAAGTTTGACACTGAGAGACTTTCTTACCAAGGACCTTGGATTCCCAGAGCCTTGATTTACTGTGGAAAAAACTGGTATCTTCAGAAAATTTTCCATTTACTTTTTAAAGATGTAATTTAACTGTGAACTCTTAATATACAACCATGAATACTGCAATCCTTAGCTTCTTTTTTATTTTTTGGGTACCAGGGATCAAACTTGGGTCCTTGCACTTGCAAGGCAGGAGGTGGAAGCACTGAACTAAATCCCTGGTCCAATCCTTAGCTTCTTGAGAGATTTTTCAAAACAATAAAAGTACACCATTGTAATACAAATAAAGAGCTCTCATTGAATCATATACTTACCGAACTTTTGATAATTGAAAGAGACTTAGTAAGATTTTTATGCATATTAACCTTAGGTTTGCAATTTATAAGACACCTTTAATGTTTTTAAATTATATTATGTGTTATCTGCACTGTTAAGAGCGGGATTCTACACTTATACAAATAGTGCTCAGAATGGTTAACAGATATGCCCAACTAAGAGTTAGTATATAAATATATGAATTTTGAGGGCTTGAAACTTTCAATCTATAACAGAATGAACAGTCATGCAACCAGGCTGTGAAGGCAGGGAACACAGCAGATTCTCAGGAGCTATTTCCTGTGCATAGATGATTTGATAATTCCATGATTTTGAGATGTCTGTTGGAAGCGCTGGTGCCACACATAGCTCAAGCTGGTGCATGAGTGAGAACATGCAGTGTTGTGAAGGAGAATAGTGGCATAAATTGTACAAATGTATAAAATAGAACTTGGTGCTTGAAAACCAGATAAGGAATATCTTGAAAATGTCTAGGGAAGGACTCCTGAATATGATGAGAGCTATCTTAAATTTGAAGTATTAAGCTGCCATGTTTCGAAAGAGCTGTATGGATAGAAGAAAGTGACAGCATAGAAAATATAATTGCTACCATGTCCCAGTGGATTTAGATTTTTCTACTGTTATCAGAAACTGGGAAGGAACAAGGGTACTTGTGTTCTTTGACTTAATTGCATGCTTGTGATACATAAAAAGCTTTAATTGTTGTTGGACATAAACTTAGCCTTGATTGTTTTGTATCACTTTTCTTTTCTCTCTCTCCCTCTACCCATCTGTCCTCTGGATGAACAAGAGGAAAAACTAAACAAATAATTGAATATGCACTGAAAATAATATAAGGACAAGATGCAGTAAGTATAACACTCAATATAAATGGTCTTAACTCCTCACTTAGGAGGCACCAATTGACATATTGGATCAAAAATTAAATCCTAGTCTATGTTTCCTCCAAGATACAAACCTCAAATAAATGCACAAACTGAAAGGGAAAAGTTGAAAAATGGAAATCTCTGCAGCACAGCTAAAAGAAAGGAAGAATATCTTTTCTAATTTCTGACATGAAATCCACTCCAAAATTATGACAAGAGACTAAGAAGGTCAATAATTATTTGTAAATGGAACAATTCACAAGGAAGAGAAAAACAATTGTAAATATAGATGCACTGAATGTTATCAAATTACATAAAATAAAAAATACAAGATTTAACAAAGAGATATCACTACAATTGTAGTGAAGGACTTCAATATCTCATACAGAAAAATAGGTCAACTTGATAAAAAATTATAGAAATATCAGAGTTTAACTAATGCTTTAAACAAATGGATTTCACATCTATCTACAAGTTGTGTCATTTCACTAAAGCAGAATACACATGCTTCTAGGCAGCCCATAGAACTTTCTTCAAAATAGGAGGTGTTTTAGGTCACAAATCAAATTTAAGTAAATGTACACTAATTGAAATGAATGAAAATATCTCTTAAATCCTGTCAAATCATAGTGGAAAGAAAATAGAAGTCAAAAGATAAAGAAACCACATAAATTACACAAGCACATGGGGATTAAATAATATTCTCATAAATAATTAATGGATAAGAGAAGAAATTAAAGAAGACAATTTTAAAAATCAAACAAAAATTGCAATACAAAATGTCATAACCCAAAGTCTATTTTAATGTGTCTAAATTTAAAAATGGAAGATTGCCAAATATCCCAATGATGCATCTCAAGGTCATAGTAAAACCAAAACAGTACAATCCTAAATTGAAGAAGTAAAGAAATATCAGAGTGGAAATCAATAAAAATGAGACTTAAAGTAATAGAAAGGATCAGTCAAAGATTTGGTTTTATTCAAGAATGAATAAGATTGATAAACTGTTAGAGAAACTTATTAAAAATAATAACACAAGAATTTCCACTTTCACCCCACCTCTTCGATATTAAATTCAAATAGTGTATTAACAAGAAGATAAACACATAAAGGATTACCATAGGAAAGGAAAATGCAGACTATTTATATGCAGTTGACAGACTCCTTCACAGAGAAGATCAAAAAATATCTCAATGAAAAGACTTCTGCCTCTAAAAAGCAAATTGAAAACAGTGGCAGGATAGAAATTCACTTCACAAAATAAATTATTATTTCTATTCATCAATAATGAACTTACTGAAAAAGAAGTCAGTAAAACAAAACCCATCCTGATATTTCCAAAAGTAATATTCCCAGAAATCAACCTAAGCAAGAAAGTGAAAGACTTGTACAACAAAAATTTAACTACTATGAGGAAAGATCGAAATGGACATGATAAAAAAAGTATTTTCTCTTTCTAAACAGGGAGAAATCTTATCATTAAATGGGTAATTTTACCAATAGAGATCTACAGATTTAATGCACCTCCTATTAAAATACCAAAAACATTTTTCATATAACTGAAAAAAGTAATTAAAGTACATGAGACCACAAGAATATCCAGAGCAATGCTGAGCAAAAGGAGAAAGCTGAAAGAATTTCAACTCCAGGTTTCACATTAGACTATGAAGCTATTTTAACAAAAGAGCATGATAATGGTACAAAAATATGCATAGACCAATGTCATAAAATAGGATAAACAGAAACACCACAACATACTTACAGTTGTCTGATCTTTGCCAAAGGAATGAAAAACATATGCAGAGAAATGATCACTTTTACAAAAAATAAGGTGCAGGCCTGGGATTTAGTTCAGTGGTGCTGATGCCTCCCTTGCAAGTGCAAGGTCCCTAGTTTGACCCCTGGTATGAAAAAAGGGGGTAGAGAAAACTAGTTATACACCACATGCAGAACAATCAAACCAAACCTGTGTCTCTCACCCTGGAATAAAAGCAAATGAAAATATATTTAAGAATTAGATAGTAAAAGAGAAGCACTAAATATTCTGCAGGATAAAGTAGGAAAAATATTTTAAGAGATAGGCAAAGGGAAGGAAATCCTGAAGAGAATACTAATGGCATAAGAATTAACCTTAAGGATCAACAAATGTGATTGTATCCAAAGGAAAAATTCTGAACAGCAAAGGAAACCAAAGACAGGGTAAAAATTTGCAGAATGCAAAAAGTTGCCAGTTACTCCTTGGAGAGGGCTAATTCCTAGAATATATAAAGAAAACAAAAATATAAAAAGAATATATAAAGGAAACTCAATAATACATTCAATAAAAATGGGTAACAGAAATGAATAGACATTTCTAAAAAGGAGAATAAATGACTAACAAGTATTAGAAAATACATTCAGAATTTCCCCTATTAGATAAATGCAAGTGAAAATAACACTAAGATTGCATTTTACTCCAGAAAGAATGGTTAACATCAATACATTTTTTTAAAAAATCAATTACTGGTGAGGTTGGGGAGAAAAAGAAATTCATCTACATTATTGATGGGAATACAAAATAGTACAAGCACTATGGAAAACAATATGGAGATTCCAGAAAAAAGTAACAATTGGAATTATATTTGACCCAGCTATACCTATCCTGAGGAATTTCCCAGAAGAGTTAAAGATATCAGTTTAGAAAATCATTCTTACCAATTTTTATAGCACCACAGTTCAGAATAGCCAAACAATAGAGCCAGTCTAGATACTCAACCATCCATGATTGGATAAAGAAAATGTGAAACATTTATGCAATAGGACATTATTCACCCCAAAAATGATACATTCAAGTAATTTGTAGGAAAATGATGGAACTTGAAAGTCATTAAGTAAAATAAGGTAAATGAATAATGTGAATTATTACCTGACTTTGCTTCATATGAGAAACTTAAAACATAAATAAAGATTTTTTAAAAAATTGTAGCATATGCAAAAACCAGGAAGATTAAGTTTATTGGCACAGTTAAATTCATCAATGGGATCTTGTACCTTTACATGATGTGTCTGGGTTCTTATTTTTCCCCATTCCCTTACCCTATCTTCACACCCTCAACCCTTCCCTCCTAAAAAGACTTTGATCCCATTTTTTTCTTTTCTCACATTTTTCTTTTCCCTTCTTTTCTTTACCTTACCCTCCTACTTCCAATAGTGCTTCAGACCTTTTATTCCTATTTCACATTATCAATTATACATTTTGATCCTCTACTGGGTATCTTTTCCAAAGAAATAAAAGAATCATACCACAGTGATATATGCTCACCCATGTTTATAGTGCCACAGTTTGTAATAGCTGAAACTTGGAAACAGAAGAGTTGTCCATCAACTGGAGACTGGATAAAGAAGATGTGGGGTTTTTTTTTAATAAAAAGGAGTACTACTCATCCATAAAGAACAAGAAGCTAGAGACATTTATAACTAAATGGATGCACATTGAGGCCATACTCTTAAGTGAAATAAATAGGACACACATGTGTAAATACCAAATAGTTTCTCTGGTGGGATAGAGTTCTTGAGTATGGAAAAGGAAACCAGGGCAAGAGTGGGACAATGGATGGAACAAAGAGGAAAAAAGGTCGAAGTCAACAAAAATATATTCACTAAATATATCATTTGTCAAAATAAATGGAATAATCATGTATTGCAAACATATATCCATTAAGAAAGAGTTCACTCCAAATCCTCCTGGGCTGTAAAATTTGTTTTGATACATCTCCTATTGTGATAGGATTGCTCTCTTAAGTAATTTACTGTTTTGTTAACAGCATTTAATGTTCTGACATTGATTTCTACTTCTAGGATTTTGACTATGATATGTTGTAGAGAAGTTGTTTTCCGGACATATCTATTTGGAGATCTGAAATCTTCTTGTACCTTATCTCTCTCATTCCCTAGATGTGGAAATGGTTTTGCCAAAGTCTGTATACATATATTAATATATCAAGATATATTATATTTTAACTTTAGCTCCAATTCAAATAATCTTTATGGTAGATTTCTCTGAGTGATGTAGGATTTCTAAGATCATTTTTGGTCACTTTTTGTTGTTTTTGAGTATGACTGAGTTGCTGAACTTCTACACCAAACTTGTCTTCCAGTGTTAATGTTCTATCTTCTGACCAAAGATATCTACTGCCAAATTTTCAACTGTTTTTTTATGTCCAGAATTTCTGATTGTTTCTATTTCATAAATATTATCACCAAAATTTTCTTGCATGTTTTACACATCTACCTTACTTCTTTCAGATGTTGATGTATATCATGTTAGGCTAATTGATCTTATTATTGAAAGGATTATCTAGCTGTTTACTTTTAATGAACATCTGAGTAAATTCTTCACTGATTTGCTTATTTTTCCCTTCTTTGAATTCCTCAAACACGTTAACTACTGGTTTCAAAAATCTTTGTCTGGAGATTCATTCATTTCACTGCCTGTGAGATCACATTTTGTAGAGTTAATACATTTTAGGTATATTTGTTGCCTTGTTTTCTCATGATTCTTATGCTTTTGTGTTGAGAGTTGTAGGTCATGGTAGAAAGCTCTGCTGATACTGTGAAGATTTCTTTACTATCTGTGTTCTGCCCTATGATGCGGCTTGACTTTGGGTTGATTTTGGTGTACAGAAAACACTCAAGATGTTTGAAGTCCTAGGATCAGTCCCTATTGCTGAATTAAGATACAATGTCTTTCTTTCATACCAGCACCAACACAACTAGCCATTTATCAACAGATAATTTAACATTTGTTAGAAACTTTCACAATTTTTCACTAACCCAAGAATGAAACAGAATAGTATCAATGAAGAGTACATTAGGATATACAGGAAGATAAGAAAGAAGAAAGAAAAAGAACATAGTATTAAGAAAAACAGATAAATCTGTAAAAAAGATGTCAGAGAATGAAAGAAACAAGCATGCAAAGTTTATTTCCATACCTGGGATGGAAAAATAGTGGCAAGGTTTTGAGAAGTTATTTGTGGAGTTGGGAAGAAGAAAGAAGAGGAAAGAAAATATAATTGAAAAGTGAAACACACATTAAGGAGATTAGATCAAGTTAATAAAGGGGTAGAATCTAATATTCAATCACCATAGATACAAGCCTTGTTGAGGTTGAAGGTGACAGAATAATGTAAGACTCTACCAAAAAGAAATACAATAAGTAACTTTATTCAGAATTGCATATGCAAATACTCCCAACATATATATTCCAAGAGATTATGAAATGGGTAAATACATAGCAAATAATAAAACACATTATGCTTATGATACTGAATATCAGAAAACAGAGTAGGTCAGAAAATGATTTGAGAGGCTGTGACAGAGGAAGTTAAGGACAGAGGAGGCGGGAGAGAATTTAAGTGGAAAACCGTGGAAGATACAGATTGGTTGAGTCAAATTTATGACCTAACCAAAAATCTGATTTACCAAACCCTATTAAACAACCCTTGGCATAGGTGTTTCTAATGTTATGTAGTAAGGACACCTTAAAATTAAGAGAAATAATTCACACTCACATGACTAGACACATATAATCACCCAGTGCTTACTAAAACCAAAACCAGGGGAACAAAAAGGAAGGAAATAATAAATTTACATTAATGTTTACATTCAAGCAATTGTTCCTCCACCTTAGTTCAAATGTAGAGAAGCCTTGTCGTGCATGAACAGGATTGAACTACATGGTCCTGTAGTTGTGGCTGGATATTGGGGTAGCCAAACAGTCCTTGAAATATTTCCCCCAA
Source organism: Heterocephalus glaber (assembly GCF_000247695.1). Next base: position 96,312 of record NW_004624970.1, on the reverse strand, counting down.
CCAACTCAGACTCTTTTGTACCTCGGAGAGAAGGGATTGGAGTGTTCAGAGGTTTACCAGAGAGTGCTTCTCACTCCCTCTGCAGGCAGAGCTCTGTCAGATTCAAGCCTGCTATCCTGTGAGTGCTGCTGCCTGTGATTTGTCCTCTATCTTAGGACCATGTACTTCAAATAGCTCATGATAATTTAGCAATGATGCAGCAGGACTCCTTGGTTATTCCAGTCTTTCACTGTTTCCTACAGAAGATTCCAATTTTCAGACACTTCACACCTGCAGAGTCCCCCATTGATGCCTTTGACTGCTGTCACACTGAAATTGCCACCTTGAGATTACTTTCCTGGCCAAGTTACATCACCCAGGAAATGGTGTGAGGCTTCTCTCCTACTCTTTTGAATTTCCACTGTCATAGTCACATTTATATAAGCCCTACTCTATTAAGCTTCTTCCCTATCACATGATGGGAGTTTCATTTTGAAGTTATGAACAATATTGAGGTTTTTCAATTCCTAGCCTAAAGGAGTGAATGAAAATGGCTTTCTGCCCAAATTCTGTTTGAGTCTGCCACCTACTCATTTTAGTGAGGCAAAAATATGAAGTGTGTGTGATCCCTATGCTGTGTTGTTTATCTGCTCCTTTGAAATCTTGGGAAGAGAGGATGGGAATTATCACTCTTCTCCCTGTTTAGATGGGTGCACTCAGACCTCCTGTTTGCATTATGTGTGTCCCTACATGAATCAGATCCACTGACTGAGAGTGTTGTGTCATTTTATTCCTAAGCAAGAGTGGTCTTACCCACCCCATTTTAGCAGAAGCTCATTCAACACTGAGATATTTTGTTTCAGTTAATTATCTTATCTTACTAATCATGAACCTGTCTGTATTTTGCCTGGTTACCATCACTAGCAGTATATGATACCCAGGTTCTTGGTGAATATCCTTACACAGAAATTTCTCATTGCTTTGACAATAATATCCAATACCTGCTCATCACCCAAACCACTTCTAGTCCACCAACATTCCCTATACACTTTAAGTTTTCTTTTGATATTTTTGATGAGTGTCTTCTTCATTTGGATGGGTATTAATTACATTGAATCCCTATTTGCCTTTGTGCATAAGCACATGTTACAACATTAACATTTGCAAATCATGAACATAGAATCTTTTTCTTATTTCTTTATCCTAATGAATATAGCTCGTCAGTGTTTCACTGTAGAGTTCCTTCACCTCTTTTGTTAACTTCATTTCTAGATATTTTATGCAACTTTGGAATTGAAACTTTTCTTGGTTTCTTTTTTGTTACTGCATTAATGTTGTAAAGAAATATTATTATTTGCTAAATACTGACTTAGTATTAGAGCTTTGCTGACTTTCTTTAGCAGTCCTAATAATTTGGGGTCGAACCTTTTAGATATCATATTTATAAGGTCATGTATAATAGATAATAGCAAAATACAGTTTGAGTAGAGGAAAAATGTTTGACACCAGTTTACAACAATTAATCTGTTATTATATAATTACTTTGAAGAGAGGAGTTTATAGATTCAAAACAAAAAATAATAAATGATTAAAGTGATGAAAATTACCAATATCAACAATAATGAAAGTTGACAAAGGGGAACTTGAGAAGAGAGGATGTGGGGAAGGAGATTATAAAAGAATAATTTGTGCCCTCACATTCCCAGACCCTGGAAGAAATGCAGCCTCCCCATACCCAGGAAAACTGTGTATCTGCATCCATGCAGTAGAAGAACCTGAGACCAGTGAGCCATTGCTATGAGCTCGGGAAGATGGCACAGTATTGATCAGACAAGGGATGATTTTTGTTGTTGCAAACTGAAGCCCTCTGGGAAATCAAAGCCAGAGTGGACTACAGCAATAGGTGAGTTGCTGTGACTAGCACCTCATACCGAATTTGGACCTGCTATGAGGGAAGGGGTGCTCAAACCTGCAGTAGAACCTTGTAGAGTTCTAACCTGCAGGAGGTCAGGAAGTCCCATTCTGCCCTCAAAGCCAGAAAGCACCGGGAATCTCACTGGACTACAACTGGTTTGCTG
>NW_004624970.1:61899-80820 GCF_000247695.1 Heterocephalus glaber | reverse complement strand
TTCTCCTGTTATCTGAGAAATTATTTCTGATTTCATTTTTTCCAGCTCCCCTTTTGTTGCCAATTCAGTGGGTCCAGGTGGTTGAGTATCAGAGTGTTCCATCTCATTTCCTTTTGCAGTTGCTATAGGTGATCTGGAAGTCTGGATTTGAGACTTACTTCCATGTTTTCTCATTTCGACTGGGGCAGGGGCCTGTTAGTGCCTGTACAGATTACCTCCTCTGAGCTGGGTGAAGTGGGACAGGGTCCAGGAGCAGCAGTAGGGATGGTGACCCAAAAGCCCTTTCCTGTGGGCTGTGAGCAGCCATAGGGATGATGCCCGGGAAATCCCTTCCTCTGGACCAGGAGCAGTTGGATGGTGGCTCAGAAGCCCCTCCTTCTGGGCCAGGAGTGGTGGGAGTGATGGTGGCCCAGAAGCCCCTTCCTCTGGGCCAGGAACAGCAGGACAGAAGGTGGCCCACTTTCCTCTGGGCTGGGAGCACCAGGAGGGATGATGACCAGGAAGCCCCTTCCTCTGTACCAGGAGCAGTGGGACGACAGCTCAGAAGCCCCTACCTCTGGGCCGGGAACAGTGGGACTCAGTACTTTGATCTGGTGGTCTGGTGTCCTCTGCGCAGTGTGGACTCAGGTGGCTGCCTGTCTGCAGTGGGATGATTTGGTGTCTTCCACGGGACTCAGGACCTCGGTAGGGCGTGCACAGTCCTGCCTGTTTGCAGAGGGCTGATTCGGCATGTTCTGTGTGACTCAGGACCTTGGTAGGGCATGGGCAGACCTGCCCCGTCTGCAGCGGGGTGATTCGGTGTGTGTTCCTCGAGACTGGGAACCTTGGTAGGGTGTGGGCAGATCTGCCTGCCTGCAGCAGGCTCATTCGGCATGTTCTGTGTGACTCAGGACCTGCCAGTCGGCAGCGGGCTGATTCAGCAAGTTCTGTGAAACTCAGTACCTTGGTAGGGCATGGACAGACCTGCCTGTCTGCAGTGGGCTGATTCAGTGTGTTCTGTGAGACTCAGGACCTAGGTAGGGCATGGACAGACCTGCCTGTCTGCAGCAGGGTGATTAGGAGTCTTCTGCATGACTCAGAACCTCAGTAGGGCATGTACAGACCTGCCCGTCTGCAGTGGGCTGATTCAGTGTGTTCTGTGAGACTCAGGACCTAGGTAGGGCATGGGCAGACCTGCCTGTCTGCAGCAGGCTGATTCGGCCTGTGTTCCTCGAGACCAGGGACCTTGGTAGGGTGTGCACTATCCCTCATCTTGTAGCAACAATGATTGGATTCACAAAGTCTACAGACTTCCACTACATAAAAACATTAATATCCCCAGCTCCAAACTATAGCACATCACACTTTTGAGGGTTGCACTCTATTTTTTTCAATGTGTACTTTTATATTTCTGCCTAATACATCAATTTTTGCCTCTCAAAATCATTGGGTTTGGAACACAATGCTGTAATCTACTTTTGAATGCAATTTCTCATGTGATTCATAGTGATACAAATGCCTATGATAAGTCTTGAAATGTTGCTTTATTCTTTGAGATCTTTTCTCTTTTCTTCATTTTCTTCTTCCTTCCCTCCATCCATTCCTCCTATAAGTCTGGTCTGGTGTGCCTTTATTGCAAAGATTCCCTTCACTTTTCCAGTGGGCTTGTTTTCATCAGGGAGCCCGAGACAGGAGCTCTCTCTGTTGTTCACTTCTGGAGCTCTTGACAATGGCTTTTGTCCCCCTGTGCTTCTGCAGTGTGTAACCAAGTAGCGGCACAGCCAAAAGGCCAGAGGCAGGGGGAGGGGCAGTGTATTGTTAGAGGTGCCAGCACGGTCCAGCCATCAGCTGGTGGGCCTGCCCGGGGGGGTCCTCCTCACCCTGTCCTTGTGGCTGGTGGTAAGCTGGTGGAGCAAGCCAGCTCAAGCAGGTCCCCAAAACCTATCTTTTTTGCCAAGTAGCACACGAGCATATTGCTTATCAATTACTTGGGTCATATGTATAGCAGTTAGACAGCTGTGTCATATAGTGATGGCATTTTTAACTTTTTGTGGAAACTCAAAAGGCATTTTTATTGTAGCTGGCATTTTCTTACAGTCTAATGTATGAAGTTGCTGCTATCTTCCCATTGTTGCTAATACATGGCAATTTTTTAATGGAAAGTGCAGAATTTTATGGACTATGAAGTGCTCTCTCACTGTGTTTTTATTTGAAATTCCCTATGACCAATTGAGCACATTTTCATGTATTCGTTGGCAGTTAATATATTTTCTGAAATGTATCATTTTAACTCTTTTCACATTTATCAATTTGTGTAGATTGTACTTTGGCTTATGACATGTAATAGTTCATTATTATGTAGTTTCAATACTTGACATATTAAATATGTGTTTTGCAATTATTTTCTCAATTCCGTTTGATAACTTTCCATTTTTATCAAGTACACAATTTATTTTTATCAATCACATTCATCGTGTCATACAATAGAATTCTTGTAGTTATTCTTCTCTTAACTGAAATGTGTGCTTTCACCCTAACCTATCTAATGCTATCCCCATGATTTCTGGTAGCTGTCATTTTGATCAGCTTCTATGAGTTCTGCTTTTCAGAGACCCATCCATATATAAGTGAACATGTGTGGTGTGTCCTTCCTAGGTCTGGATCCTTTAATTTCACTTCACATAATGTCATACAGGTTCCTCCATGAAATAACAAATACCAGGATTTACTTCTTTTTATGTCTGAGTTATGTATATATGCCACATTTCTTTATTAATCTGATAACAGTAACAATAATCCTTGACTATTGTGAAGGATGCTGCTATGATAAACAGAATGTGGATGCATGTTTTCCTTTTGATAGTATATACTTTTAAAAAAAATATTTTATTGGTACATTTTAGGTATACAATATAATGACATTCATCATTGGAAATTTGTACCTCTACATAATATCTCTTGGTTTTTATTTTTCTCCCTTCCCCTCCCCTCCCTTCAACCTCTCCACGCCTCCCTATTTACAAAGCTGTTTCCATTTTTTCATTTTCTCATATTAAGGACATTCCCTTCTTTGCTTTACCCTACATGTACCTTTTCCTCTTCTTCTTTACCCCTTTTCTTCCTATTTCACATAATCAATTATACCTTTTATTCTTTATTTACACTTTCAGTTTCTCACACTAGGGAAGCTATTCAGTATTTACCCATGTGTGTTCTGTTTATTTCACTTAAGAGAATCACCTCAATGTGGATCCATTTAGCTATAAATGTCTTTAATTTCTCATTTTTTATGGCTGAGTAGTACTCCATTTCATTAAAACAACCTCACATTTTCTTTATCCAGTCTCCGGTTGATGGGCATTTGGGCTGCTTCCAAGTTTTAGCTGTTACAAATTGTGCTGCTATGAACATGGGTACACATATATCACAGTTGTATGATTCTTTTAATTCTTTGGGGAAGATACCCAGCAGGGGAATAGATGGGTGAAATGGGACTTCCAGTCCTTGTTCTTTGAGGTATCTCCATACTGATTTCCACAGTGTTTGCACCAGTCCACACTGCCACCAGCAGTGGAGCAGTGTTCCTCTTTCCCCAAAGCCCTGCCAATGTTTGTTATTTTTTTGATTTAATGATAGCAGCAGTTGTTTCTGGAGTGAGGTGGAATCAGCATTGTTTTCATTTGCATCTCTTGAATGACCACTGATGTTGAACACTCTTTCATATGTTCGTTTGTTATTTCTACTTCTTTTTCTAAGAAATGTCTCTTCATTTCAGATGACCATTTTCAGATTGGGTCTTTAAATTTGGGAGGTATGATTTTTTTTAAGTTCTTTATAGTTTCCAGATAGTAGACTTTTGTCTGAGGAACAGAAGCTGAAGGTTTTTTTCCCACATTGAGGGTTGACTCTTCCCACTGTTGGTGGTTTCTCTTGGTGTGCCGATGATTTTTAATAAAAAGAGATCCCTCTTGTTGATTCTTTGTGCTAATCCACAGGCAACTGAGGTTTTGTTCACAAAATCTTATCCTACAATGATGTCTTCAATAGTTCTACCTAACCTCTTCCAGCTGATTCATCATTTATTTTTTTAATATACATGGCTACCCTACATTTTTTAGAAACAGTGACTGGGTTTTCAATGTGAAAAATAATCCTTGAAGAGAAGTTATTCATTTCAATCACAGTCCTGTCATGCCTAGGGCAACTCTAAGTTGTCCCTACATTTCCTGTGGTCTTCAATTTCTTTCTTTACATACTGCTTTCAGTTCTTTTGCTTCCCTCCTTTGGGCCTACCCTTCTTTTACACCATTCTCCTTTATTTCATTGTTTCTTTAATTTCTTTCTTCCTTTTTTCCTTTCTTGCATTCTTCTACTTTAGCTTCCTTCCATCCCTCTCTCATTCCTTCCTTCTCTGTTTTTGATGGCTTTATCTGTAATGTTAACCTTTTTCTTTTCTTTTATGGCTAAATAATATTATACCATCAGTATGTACATACTGCTTATGCATTTACTCATTGATGGACATTGAGATATTTCTCATATTTTGCTTAGTGTATATACTGTTGCCACGAGTCTTTGAGCACTTACATGCAATTATCTAGAAAATTTGCCTAGGAGTAAAACTGGGGATCACATGATAATTACATGTTTAATTATTTTTGAAACTTCCAGGTTTTTCACAGTGGCTGACATATATTATATTCACTACATTGTGCCAGATTGTAGCATTCATGCTATTACATGTTATATTTCCTGTTTTTTAAATTGTAGCCTCTTCTTTTTATGTAAAGTGGCATAGGATTGTACCTTACTTTAATTCTTTTTATTAGTTATACAGATTAATTGTGGCCTATTTGTACAAAACATACTTTGATAGTTTTCCCACCTATTACACTCCTGCTATACTGTATCCCTCGTTTCACATATGGAGTATGTCAAGTAAGGCTATTTTCACTATGTTTGTTCTTCCTACCTAGAAGCAAGGGATGTCTTTCCATTTTCTGGTATCCTCTTCAATCTCTTTTTTCACTTGGTATTGTTTTGGGAGTAGAGGTCTTTGGTGCCTTTCATTAGGTTTATTCCTAGGTATTTCATTTTTTTGGTTGCAATTGCAAAGGGAGTTGTTTTTCCAGTTTCCAGTGAGTCTGTGTTCAGGTTTAAGAAAGGTATTGATTTTTGTGTTTTGACCTTGTGTCCTGCTGCACTACTGAATTTGGTTATGAAGTATAGAGACTTTTGGTGGAGTTCTTGGTGTCTTCTATATAGAGTATCATGTGGTCTATAAATAATGAGAATTTGAGTTCTTTGTTTCATATATCTATTTATTTTCTTTCTCTTGTCTAATTGCTGTGGCTAATGTTTCCAAAACTATATTGAATAGGAGTGTTGATAGTGGACATCTTTGGCTTCTTCCTGATTTTACTGTGAAGAATTTCAGTTTTTGTCCATTTAGTATCATGTTGGCTGTTGGTTTTTGATAGATTGGTTTTATCAGGTTGAGGTACAGGCACTCTATTCCATTTTTGTAGGGTTTTTAATCATAAATGCTTGTTTGATTTTGTCAAACAATTTTTCTGCACCTGTTGAGATAATCATATGGTTTTTGTCCTTGACACTATTAATATAGTGTATTATATTTATTGATTTGCATATGTTGAACCATCCCCCTATGCCTGGGATGAATCCCACTTGGTCAATGTGTATGTTCTTCTTAATGGTCTTCTGCATTCTCTTTGCCAGTATGTTATTGAAGATTTTACATTTATTTTTATTGGTGTGATTGGCCTCTACTTCTTATTTTCATTTGAGACTTTCTCTGCTTTTGTGGTAAAGGTGATGCTTTCTTCCAGGTATGAATTTGGGAGTATTGCTTCACTTTCAATTTCACTGAAGAGTTTAAACAGTATTGGCAATAATTACTCTCTAAATGTCTTTTAGAATACAGCAGTGAAGCCATCAGGGCCTGGGCTTTTCTTAGTTGATAAGTTTTTAAATATGTTTTCAACTTCATCGATTGATATTTGATTGTTTAGAAGGTTTAGGTATTCTTTGTTCAACTTTGGTAATTCATATATATCTAACAATTATTTCATTTCTTCTGTGTTTCCATCTTACTGGCATAGAGCTTCTCAAAGTAGTGCTTTTCATCCTCTGAGTTTCTGCTGAATCCATTTTAATTTCATCCTTTTCATTCCTATTGCTTGAATTTGCATCTCTTCTTTCCTGTTTTTGATAAGGTTGGCTGTGGTTTTTTTATTTTGTGTATTCTTTCAAAGTACCAAATCTTTGCTTCATTAATATTTGTTTCATTCTCTTAGTCTCCATTGCATTCATTTGTGTTCTTATCTTTATAATTTCCTTCCTTGTATGAGCTTTTGGTTTGTCTTGCTCTTCTTTTTCTAGATGCTTTAGTTTCACCATCAGGTTGTTTATTTGGGCTTGCGTTTTGTAATATGAGTATTCTGTGCTATTAATATTTCTCATAAGACTACTCACATCGTGGCCAATGGATTCCAATATGTTGTATTTACATTTTCATTGAAGAAATTCTTATTTTTTCTTCAATTTTTCTGTGACCCATTTGTTATTCAGAAGTGTGCTGTTCAATTTCCATGTGTTATGTAATTCTTGCAGTTTCTTTTGTTATTGATCTCCAATTTCATCACACTATGGTCTTATAATATGCAGGGCATAACTTCAATTCCATTGCATTTACTTAAACATGTTCTATGAACTAGTATGTGGTCTAATTTGGAGAATGACCTGTGTACAGCTGAAAAGAAAGTGCATTCTGATTTTGTGGAATGGAACACTGTAAGCACCTGTTAAATTCATTTGTTCAGGAGTTTGATTGAGTGTAGTATTTCATTATTTTCTGTTTAGTAGATGTATCTATTTGTGACAGTGGACTATTAAGTTCCCCGACTACTATTGTATTAGTGTGTACTTAATTTTTCATGTCTGTTTGTATTTGTTTCATTTTTAGGGTGCACTAGTATTTGATGCATATATATTTATGATTGTCATGGCTTCCTCTTGGATTGTTCCATTTACAAGGATGTAGTGGCCTTCTTTGTCTCTCTTAATCAGTGTTTGTTTGAAATACACTTGATCTGCAAAGAGGTTAGTCACTCCTGATTTTTTCCAGTTTCCCATCACATAGAGTATGGATTTCCACCCTTTAACTTTCAGTCTATGAGTTTCTCTTTCATAAAGTATGTTTTTTGTATGCAACATATTGTTAGATTTTGCTTCTTGAACCATTCTGCCAGAATATTTCTTTGATTGGTGAGTTGAGACCATTAACATTGATGGTTATAACTGACATGTATTCACTTATCCTTGTCATGATTCTTTTTTAATCTCTCACTTTGCATTTATTTTTTTCACATCCCCAATAGATTCATTCTTCTGGGCTTCTAGGGGTTATGATCCTCATTATGTTTTCTTAGGGTATTGTTTAATATTTTTGTAGTGCTGGTTTGATATTCATGAAGTTTATCAGCTGCTCTTTTTTATGTAAGTACCATGCCTCCATCAATTTTTAAAGATAGTTTTGCAGGGTACATAAATCTGGGTTGGAGGTTATTTTCCTTTAGAATTTGAAATCTTTCACTGCAGACTCTTCTTGACTTGAGGGTTTCTGTTGAGATTCTGATGGTCTCTCCTTTCTATGTGATTTTTTTTTCTTTTCTCTAACTGCTTGTAGAAGTTTGTTCTTCTGTTGGGTTTCTGGAATCTTAACTATTATATGCCTAGGTGTAGATTTGTTTTGTCATGGCTAGTTGGATTCCTATATGTATCACTTATCTGTATTCCAAGTTCTTTTCCCCTGCTTGTGAAATTTTCTGCCATTTCTTCTGTGAAGTTTTTTTTATGTTATCTGCACTCTCCTGTTTCCTCATAGACTCCAATCAGTCTTATTTTATTTTTTATTAACCTTAAACATTTATTGACCAATAGAGAAAAGGAACCATTTCTACGGCCCATCACTTAAAAACCTAAGCATGCAAATTTCACTTGGTTGAATTGCATGTGGTGTATCCGAGGGTACTAGTGTGCTGGCCAGGGCAGAGGCTGTGGAGAAGGGTGGCCATGAGGACTAAAGGGTACAGGAAATAAGGTGGAGGGAGATATGGGAGAGAGGGCTGGGTGTGGGCTGGACAGCAGTGAACATCTCACACCTGAGCCTCTGTATGTGGCAAGTCCAGGGGCAAGACCCAAGGCAGAGCCTGGTGAGCTGGGTGCCACATGCCAGGGCTTGGGGTGGGGTGGGTGCAGGGCATAGACTACGGCTGGAAGAGGCATCGGGGGGCCCTGCAGGGTTGCCTACCAGGATTGCTGAGGGGCTGGGGCTGAGGGTCTAGGACAGAGGACTGGGGTCAGGGTCTAGGATGGGGGACTGGGGTCAGGGTCTAGGATGGGGAGCTGGGGCTCAGGCTCAGGATCTAGCATGGGGGCTGATGCTCAGGCTCTGAATCTAGCATGGGGGGCTGGGGCTCAGGCTAAGGATCTAGCAGGGGTGGCTGGGCTCAGGATCTAGCATGGGGGGCTGGGGCTCAGGATCTAGAATGGGGGGCTGGGGCTCAGGCTCAGGATCTAGCAGGGGCAGCTGGAGCTCAGGCTCAGGATCTAGCATGGGAGGCTGGGCTCAGGTTCCAGATCTAGCATGGGGGCTGGGGCTCCAGCTCAGGATCTAGCCTGGGGGGCTGGGGTTCAGGCTCAGGATCTAGCATGGGGGCTGGGGCACAGGCTCAGGATCTAGCATGGGGGCTGGGGCTCAGGCTCAGGATCTAGCATGCAGGGCTCAGGCTCGGGCTCAGGATCTGCGATGGGGGCCAGGAGCAGAGGGCACAGTTGAGAGCTGGAGGACAGTAGGAGCACCTGTGTATGTAAGCTGGAGGCCTGGCCCAAATGACAACTTCGCGGCCCCCTCCAGATTGGAGCACTTCAGGTCAGGCCCCCCACTGCAGCCCAGGGGGCTGAGCTGGCTGGGTCCTGGGCCCTCACGGGGCACAGTAGGTGGTGTCCCTGACCAGAGCTGGAGAGGGTGGGGAGGATCGGGGTCCCCAGGAATGAGGAAGTATGCTGGGGCCCAGGACAGTCGGGTGCCAGCCATCTGTGTAGGGATTAAAGGTAGAGGTGGCCCTACACCAATCTACAGGCACCGAGGCAGCCAGCAGTGGATGCCCCATCCAGATACCACCACCCCAGGGCATCCACACGTGAGCCCAAGCGTTGAGATAGGGATGTGGTGCGGGACCCAGGCATGAGTGGAGGGCGTGGGGAGGCCCCTGGACTCCCCCACACAGGGTGGAGTCAGTTACTGGCTGGCAGGTGCAGTGGCCCCACACAGAGCCCTGGCCAGGCCAGGGGTCAAAACAGCCCCAGCACACACAGGAGACCTTGGCCGCTTCTTCTTTGGGTGCTTCCATGCCCATGTTCATCCTGTTGGGTCTTCCAAGCCTTATGAGGTCCTCGGGTGGCTCCTTGGTGTCAGCTGGGTGTGGTGAGGATGCCATCAGTAATCCCAGCAGTCTAGGAGACTGAGGCAGGAGACTTGCAACTCTGAGTTCCACTGGCAATTTAGTGACTTTGCAAGACTCCGCTCAGTTTTCCCGGAATGGTTCTCTCCAGCAAAGTCTGGGAAGGCTTGAGGTTTGGGCAACAGCAACTGAAATGCTCTCCGAGAATGTCTCAGCTTCCGCAGGTCTGGTTGAGTCAAAGGGCAGGTTGCTCACACCCAGGCTGTGTGGTGTCCTGGACGCAGCTGATCCCAGCCCCTCCAATCAGTCTTATATTATTCTCCTTTGCATCATGTAGTACCTGCTGGATTGATTCTCATGGTCCCTTGGAATTCTAAAGAAATTTTTCTTTTCTTGGTCACTATTGGAAGTTTGACTTCTATATCTGAAATTCTGTCCCCACACTGGCTCACTCTGCTGCATAAATTTTCAATGAAGTATTTCTTCTACTGTGGTTTTGTTGAGGTGAGTTTTTGCTCACACAGTGGTCTTCAATTTTCTGCAAGCCACCCTGAAACCTTATTTCTGTTGCTTTCCCTGATGGCATCAGGGTGGCTTGTGGGGTTCTGGTTGATGCTTGTGCCACTGTGCAGCTCTTTTCCAGGTGGGCCTTTGCCTGACCCTGTGGGTTCCAGCTGCTGGGGTGGGGAAAGGACCCTGGGTAATATCTGGCCAAAACCATGCTCCTCTGGTCCCTGTGAGGTTCTTCCTCATATCAGTTGACACTTCACAATGGTGTCAGGCCAGGTCTCTGGCTGATCCTTGTGCACCTCTTTTTCAGGGGACAATGTGCAATCTTTTAAAAATTCTGTTAATAACCTCAATATTAGTTCTTCCACATGTTAGATCCATATTACAATTTTCATGTTAGGAAATGTTAGGAGTAAGCATCACCATAAGAAAATCTTTGCCATCTATTCTGGGAATGAAATAGAGCACTCTTATTTTTGCACAGGATAGTTGTACCGTGTTAGATGTAATTATGAACTTGTTATTATATTTGGAGATTAAGTAAGGTTTAAGCAAATGTATCTAGTTGTCAAGTTGGTAAGTCATGGATTGTGATGGTTATCTGTGGTGTCAACTTGAATGAGAAATATCCAGCTGATTGGTTTAGCATTGTTGTGACTGTGTATCAATGATGGACTTATTGCAGAGGGAAGTCTCATTCTGGGAAAGAAGGAATTCTTGTTTCTGTTTCTTCAGAGAAGCTTCAGTCTTTTCCATCACCTTTAGACATCCATCTCCAGGCTTCCAGAGCAGACTGTTAGTGTTGCAACACAGACCTTTCAGCTTCTTAATAATGACTTGCTTGGAACTCTGCAGTGAGCATGAGGTCTTCAATTTTGACAGAATTCTTCAGATTCCCAGAACGCAGAAGGCCATTTTGCCTTCCTCAGAACCTCACTCTGCAGACAGCTATTGTAAGTTTACCTTTTAAACATATATATATATATATGTTTATATATATGTATGTATATATATAATCTATTAAATCTCTTTTTCTAGTGAACACTGACTGATACAAATTTGGACATCTATGGCACATTAGCAACTAGGAAAATTCATAGAATCAATAAGTATTGCTAAACTTCATAAATTATAGAGATGTATAGTGGAAATATATTTTGGAACAGTATTATCCTTTACTAGTTTCGAAGAAACAAGTCACTGCAGAGGAAATTTGTTGCATTTGGCTTGATAAAAGAACTATCTTTGTAAAAGAGAAACTAGAGTGCTTCTTCAGACTGTATAACAAGGAGAAGCAAGTAGGTTCTGTGTAAGTAAGCACCCCATGTAGAGAAAGTTCTTCCAAAGTGCTAGGTCTTTTCAATGATTTATTTCATGGTCATTGAGAATCATGGTGGCAGTTTGATGCATTGGAAGCTGTGCTGGAGATCTGTGTAATGTCTCCAGTTTCTTGTGCTTGGAGTCTAGAGTCCTGAAAAATGAGGCTTGGTGGCAGCTTCAAAAAATGCCCAATGATCCTTAGTTCCTATTGTTCACATCCTTTTATAATCTCCTCCTTCTTGACTATGGGCTGCACTTAGTGATACTTTGCAATGAAGAGAACACAGAGACTTTAGATTTGAATAACTGCTCCCAAAAATTTTAGGTATTGAAGGCTTGGCCCTCAGGATGGCTCTATTGGGAGGTAATGGAACTTTGAAGAGGTGGAGCCTAGTGCGAGGTCTTTAGTTCATTGGACAAAAGATCTTTGAAAGGACCTGTAAGAACCCATATCTTCCAACTTCCATGTTATAATCTGCTTTCCAAGGGGGATCAAATTGAAAAAACCCAATAACACATGAGACCTGAAACCTGTGAAAAGCCACGTGAGTTTGGTTGCAAGTAGATTCTCTTCCAGGGAAGCCCTGAGATGATTTTAGTCTAGCTTTGATGGGAACCAACTGAAAGGAACCTGTGTATTTCAGTGAAGTATAAAGTTATCAAATATGTAAAAATCAATACTTTTACAATATTCTAACCTAATAAATCAGATAAAGAAAGTACAAACTAGATTTTCATTCAAATTAGTGTAAAGCATTAAATCTCCAACCTATCAACCTATCAGCAAGAAAGACATATTGAAAGGATAACAAGAACTTGTCCTCAGAGAAAAATAATTTAAGACAATAGAATATGCTATCTGATTCTTGATACAAATATAATTCTCAAATTTCTTGATAATTTGAATGCTTTAATGATATTGAACTCATATTTTCTTTTGAAAAAGTTTTATTTATTTGTGTATGTTTGAAATACATGATAGTCACATTCATTTTGGGGGAGTTGACAGACAAATATAAGATATCTTGTTTATTTTTGATGCCTTTATTCTCCCCCCTACCATCTCAATTTCCCTGTTCCCTTTCCATATCTCAAAAAGAAAACTTGGTTTTTATTTCATGCTCCCTCTCTTTTATTTTATTATTTTATTTATTTATGATTCAGGTTTTTCACATAGGGAAGCCATACAGTGTCTGATTTATTTCACTTAACATTATAATTGCAATTTCCTTCAATTTTTCCACAACTGACATGATGCCATTTTTCTTGAAGGCTAAATTATATTCCATTGTGTATACCACTTTTTTAACCAGCCATTCTTGTTGGGAAGTATTTCAAAGTGAGTTGAACCTATACACACTGTATGCATGTACTGAAATATCACAATGAACCTCAGAAATACATGTACAATTAAACATGTTAATACACATAATCTTTGAGTGTATGTCTGCACTCCCAGCTACTTGGGAGGCTGAGTCGGGAGGACTGCAATTTTGAGGCTAGCTTGGGCAACTCAGAGAGATCCTGTATCAAATTTAAAAATAAAAAAGAGTTTGGTACAGCTCACTGGTGGAGCACTTGCCTAGTATGCATTAACCCCTGGTTATAAAAAAATAGATTATAAAAACTGAAAATCAGAAGAGAGGAATGTAGCTGAATATTCTCTGGGTAAGTATAAAGTCCCAGACATGACAAAGGGTGCTGACTTTTTCTATGTTCTTGTTCCATCAGTGTTAACAAGTCCTTACAGAGATATTGTGAAAAAATTTATTTAATTATGAGCTGTGCACATTGGGCTCTCACACACACAGAACTGTAAATAATCAGCCTGTATCCTCCAGGATTTCAGTTTGCTCATCCCATCCCATTGGAGTGCATGTATCTTCTCATCATCTGCTTCAGTGTGTCCATGTCTGCATCTGCCTTCCTACCATCTCTGAGGACAGAGTCCAACTCTATTGCTCTTCAGGCAGGGGACAGGCAATGATGGATCATTACTCCTTCATCATGCTCCAGTATAGAGGTAGCACAAGCTGCTGAGTGCTGTGGGAGAAACCAGATGCAGGAGGGACTCAGAGAACACTGCTTCTTCCCTATCAAGTCAAGCAGCTGTAGTAGCTAGAAGGGAAGACCCCAAATTGCAAAGGTTTGACTCAGGGTTAAAGAGACATTTTTAACAAATTATCTTTAATTTTAAAAATTAATTGAGATAATAAGTATATATTTATGGGGCACACAGTGATAATTTTTGATACCAGGGATCAAACTCAGGACCTTTTGCTTGGCAGGCAGGCATGGCACCATTAAGCTAAATCCTTGCCCCACACAGTGATAATTGTCACATGTGTACAGCATGTAATGATCAGATTAGGGAAATTAGCAGTCCCAGATCTTTAAACGTATGCCATTTCTTGTGTTTGAAACATTCAAACTAATATCTTGTAGTTATAATAACATGCACAGTTAATTGTCATAACTTATTGTCACCCTTGTGTGCTGGGATATATAACACTGGAATATGTTCCCCCATCTAAGTGGATTTTGATATCTGTTATCCAGGCCCTTCCTCCTCCTATCCATCACTTTCCACACTATAGTGACCATGATTCTACTTTGCAGTCTTGGATCTGTTGAAGATGCAAGAACCCTCAGTCAGAGTTCTGCTTTCTTCACACACTGGTTCTAGCTTCCTTGGGAATGTCTCTTAACAGAGTAGAAAATTAGTCCCCCTAAACTGTCCACTAATTGCTTCAAAATGATCATGAGTGGAGATAACAATGAAGAGGATTAGGAGGATGACATGTGTCTATAACCATAATACCATCAACTTTTATCAAATTTTCCCAAGTGCCAGTCTCAATGTAGTTTATTTAATTTCATCTGCATAACTGCTTCCAGGCTGTAAGTGCACATATTATTATTCTTTTTCATAAGTAAACCATAGTGCTTTCTCATATATCTTGGTCCATGTCCTGGGATGGAACTGGAGTGAAGCCAGGTTTGAACTGAACATTCTTACTGCAGACACAAGGTAGCTGGGCAAGGTTCTCCTGTGACAACACCATCAGCAATTTCTCTTCTCTGTCACCCCAGCAGATACTCCCTGCTCACTGTGGTCTTTTGAGGGCTTCCTAGTAGAACTCTGGTGAGAAGATTTGGTGCTCCTTGATACTCTAAACATAGGCAGGAGGGCTGAGATCACAGACAGGAATTACAGAATGCACTCACAACAATGCAGGGCATATGCCTTCTCATATCTCTTCCCCAGTAGTTTCCCTTCAATTGTCCATTTCCTCTCTCATTCTTGACATTTAGCTTTTCTCCATCTCAAAGGAAGACCTGTGGATCCCTACTTTTAACTTTCTCAAGTTTAGCAAACAGCATAAAAAGTTTATTTTATGTGTCTCTGTGAATAAAATATGTAAATTTCAAACCTTCACTCTACTTATTGTTATTATTTTTGAACCTCAATATTATCATCAGAGTTGATTCCTAGTTGATCGTATGCCAATGAGTCAGGATTAAAGAGATAATCAAAACTACTTCTGTGAGCAAGTGTGTGTGAACATATCTAAAGGAAAATTAATTATTATTGTTATAATATTAAACTAAAAGTTTCTGAGATGTGAAGATTTGGGTTTTTTATTAATACATGTTTTTAGTACATAATGTTTACGTTCATCATGGGAAAGTGGTACATGTACACAAATGGTCTTAATTCCTTTTTTCATTCTCTTTTCCTTTTCTCCCTCTCCTCTCCATCCATCTCTTTTTAATAGATTCCTGAAAAAAATCATTTTATTTTTTTCCTTAATTCTAATTTTTATATAAGCCAATATAGGAATTTGGAGGAAAATGATTGAGTCACATTCTTTTCTGGTTTCCCAGAGTGTGTGACACAGAGTTGCCTACAAAAATAATAAATTCTCTGGTAAATATTGAACACACCCACTTCTTTGGCTCACAGAATAAGTGTCATCTTGGTAGCTTGCACACCTCAGGATCCTTTTCTACATCTGCTTACTGGTTTCAGGGATGTTCCATAGGACAAGAGACAAGATTCAAGTCTGTTTTATAAATTGTCTTCGGAATTTGTAATTTTCTATGTTGTCATGAAATCGACAGCATTTACATTTTCAAGAACCTTTTCAGATATTTTCATAAACATGAAAAAAGAGTCAGAAAGAGAAAAGGTGTGTGTGTGTGTGTGTGTGTGTATACTGGGGATTGAACATAGTCTTTGCAGTAACCCATATCCCCAGTCATATTTAAACTTAATTTTATTTTTATGCACTATTAAGCCTTGAACCCAGGGTCTTCTCATTGAACTATATCCCCAGCACCTTTTAATTTTAAAAAATTGGCACAGGGCTCCTCAAGTTGCTAAATTGCCCTGGCTGGGCTTGAACTTTCAATATTCCTGCCTCAGCCTCTCAGAGTGCTGGGATTATAGACATGCACTATCATAACTAGAAGAAAGGGTAAAAGTTTTTCATGGATTGAGAAATATTTTAAGATTCCAAATTATTCTGTGCCCCAGAGCCCAGAGACTAGAAAAACCTGTTGTCTCAGCCACATAATCAATCACATTGAAGGGGATTATAATTGTTATGTGATTCTATTTCATTATTTAACCTGGAATAAATTCCAATAATGATCCAAGTCCCATTACAAAACAATAAACAAACATTTATCTTCACCTTCCTTAGGTGCCCTACATGTCTAGAGATAAATATTTCTAGATAAGGAAATTTAGCACAGAGAGGCAGAGTGGCTTACCCATCCTGCATAGGAAATGTTTGAACAATGTGGGACCCAGACTTTGTCTGCTGACTGTAGTCTCAGGCTGTGACACATCAAGCAGAGCTGAATGATTGTTTCATTTGTAAAATTTGCCTTACTACCACTGAATGAACCAAAGCAGACTGTGTATTCTTCCTCTTGAGATTCAGCAAGTTGATCTGTGAATCAGGAGAATGAATCAGTGGTTAGTAGGAGCTTTTATGACATATTAGTTGTAAGAGATTATATTAATGATAATAGATTTTACAGCCAAGTTTTGATCTCTAACACATGGAACTATTATTACTCATCTGAACATTTTTACATTGTCTTATCAGGGAACAATTGTTAGATAAACTTCAGGAATATTTGTCACTTGATAAGACAGTGTCATTGATAAAAACAGCCATTTCTCTATTGAGAAAACAAATATAGGGAATAAATAGTAACACTGAACATGCACTGGATTTTACCACCCAACCCCTACAAAATACACACATACCATGTAGGAAGTCTCACTTCTGTGACAGGAGAGAAAAGCTCAGAATTTAGGTTGATCATTGCCTAAGAAATTTCTCACTTATGTGATGAGAGAAAAGCTCAGAATTTTGATTGACTATTGCCATAAGAAATTGTGTTGGAAAAGTTGTTTAATAAAATGAAGTCTAGTCTCCGGGAATTAGAGTATTGGGCATCAGTTAGAGGAAGATGTTTCAATATGTACACCACAGAAAGGCTTTAATTCAATGTTTAAGTAAAGAAGAAAGTTTTAGATATAATACATATAGTTGCCTACTAGTTACACAAATTTCCAAGAAAACTTACAAATAATTATATTAATTCCCATGTTATGGGATCATTGACAGAAAATACACTCAACAATTTAACAACAGTTGTTGCATCTGGGAGACAGACATATAGAGGAATGGAATTATGCAAGGGTGTAAGAAAACTAAAATATTACTGGTTAATATTTCTAATCTCCATAAAATACTAGTTCTGAAGCAAATAGTAAATGATAAAAATGCACATATGCTATTATCACTTGTTTATTTTTATAAGCCCAAAATATAAATGAAGAGAAAAATAAAAGATAGATAACAGGATGGAGGGGGATAGTTTCCTCAAATGGGAAGGGGATCAATGATGGAGGGAGGGGGTAAAGAGGGAAGGGGATGAAAAAGGAATTCTGATGTGTTATGTATGTGAAACAACTCCTCACAAAGAATGCAACCTTTATGGACTGTAAACTTGTACTAGGAATGGAGTATTTTCTAGTGCACAGCAATATTCGAAAGAGTTGATGCTCAATGCTGAACTACTATATACCCCTCAAGTAGGGAACATTATTTAACTGGTTCTAAGCTGACTAGTGCATTGGTGTATTTTCAATACCCACAGGTAAGTATAATGATCAACTAGGATTGATGATGACTGTTCTAAGCATTTTATGCATTTTACTTAATTTAATTTCTTAAGAATACCTCTGAAAGGTAAGGTTATTTATGATTTCCATTTTATTGATATGGGAACTCCCTGGATATTTGTTAGATTAGGCTCTCTGTACTTTTCTCTTTTCTGTTTTCCTCAAAATTAAACTGTATTGACATGTTAAGAGAAAGGAGAATTGATTGTAGCCTTCAGGGAGATGATTGGAGGACAGAAATCTCTCCCTAAGGAAAGACAGCAGTGAACAGCTGGTGACTTAGATATAAGAAGGCTGGGTGTCAGACTGGGCTTTGGGGCTCCCCCTTCTTAATTCTTCAACTGTCAACACGAAGGTTTCATTTGTGGAGGATACAACACTTCCAATTGCCTAAGATTAGAATCAACTTAAAGTGATCTGGTCACTCTACACTATGTACATGAAACCTAAGCTCCCTCTGTATCTCACAAATATATATTTATTAAAATTTGTCAATAAAATAAAAGAAATACATTTAAGCACATTAACTGAGCCATACAACAACTAAAGTGACAGACAAGCGTCAGATACCAAATGTTTCCTTGGCACTGTGAGATGTGGATATAACTTAATACTGAGAAAATGGAAATTAGAAAGAAAATATTTCTACTTTTAATCTTCTTTTTTTTTTTTTAGAAAGAGTGTCACTCTGTACCCCTGGATGGCCTTGAACTCAGGGTAATCCTCCTGCATCAGCCTCTTGATTGCTGTAATGAAACATATATGCTATCATACCTAGAATCAAAAAATATTTCTTAAATGGTAATTATTATTTAATGACTCATATGTGCAGTATCAATGCCGTCTATGGGGTCAGCAATGATGCTATACAGTTTTGTGCATTAAATCAAATTTCAATTTTTGTTAAAATTTGAAGCCTATTGAACAAGGATAGCTGTTATGTTTGAGAAGACTTTAAAAAGATAACCTACATTTTTGAATGAGCACTAATTTTCTTAAAAAAACAAAATAAAAACCAAAAAGATAAAAATTCATGAAGATAATTGGCACATAAAATGTTTTATGGTTATGAACATTTTACTCTAATTCAGAATCCAGATATTATAGCTTTAGCAATTATAAAACTTGTCAATATTCTATAATGGATATTTTGTTTAGTATGTGAATAAAATAGGGCTGCATCTTACTTTCTTTGAATTAAAATTTTTTCTTACTAATAAGAGACTCAGGATTCCACACTAAAAAGACGCAGAGGACACCAAACCACCAGACCAAAGTACTGAGTCCCACTGTTCCCGGCCCAGAGGTAGGAGCTTCTGAGCCGTCATGCCACTGCTCCTTGTACAGAGGAAGGGGCTTCCCAGTCACTATCACTCCAACGCTCCCAGTCCAGAGGAAAGGCCTTTTGGGCCACCTTCT
>NW_004624969.1:406464-443232 GCF_000247695.1 Heterocephalus glaber | reverse complement strand
GTTAAATTATTTTTTAAAAAAGCCTTTCTATGGCTTTGTGAGGTACTTTGGTGATGGTTGCTTTTTGTAAAAAAAAAAAAAAAAATTGAGATACAATTCACAGTTGTATTAGCCACCACTACTGTTCTTTTTTTTTTTTGTACCAGGGATTGAACTTGGGACCTTGCACTTGCGCAGTAGGCGCCGAAACCACTGAGCTAAATCCCCGGCCCTACACTTCATTTCGTTTTATTGTATGGTATAACACATTTGTTTATCCATTCATTGGTTGATAAATATTTGAGTTTTTCTGCTTTTGGGTAGTAATGAGTAATGCCATGAACATTGTTGTACAAGTCTCTGTGTGGACATATATTTTCACTGTTCTTGGGTGTATACCTAGGAGTGGAATTGCTAAGTCAGTTGGTAACCATATGTAACTTTTTGGGGAACTGCCAAACTCATTTCCAAAATGGCTATACCACTTAAGGTACCTACCTGGGAATGAGGCAGGGTTCTAATTTCTCCACATCCTCGTCAGCACTCATTGTCTATCTTCTTGATCTCTTTCATTCTCATGGGTGCAAAGTGACATCTCATCTTGTTTTGTTTGATTTGCATTGGGTGACTACTGATGTACCTATGATTGTCTGTCTTCTTTGGAGGAATGCTTCAAATCCTTTGTCCATTCTTATATTGGATCACTTGTCTTTTTATTGTTCAGTTGCAAGTGTACTTTCTGAACTCTAGACCTTAATCACATACATAATTTGCAGATATTTTTCCCATTTTGTATATTGTCTTTTCACTCACTTGATAATGTTTATTGAAACATGAAAGTTTTAAATTTTGGAGAAATCCGGAATGGCTATTTTTTTTTTTCTTGTTGCTTGTGTTTTTGGTGTCATATCTAAGAAATTACTGCCTCACCTAAGGTCACAAAGATTTATATCTATTTCTTCTGTTTTATGGTGGTAGCTCTTTCATTTGATCTTTTTTGAGATAATTTTTGTATATGACATGAGGTGGGGTCCGTGGTTAGCCAGTTGTCCCAGCACCAGTTGTTGAAAAGTTCGTGGCCCCCCTGCACTGTCTTGGCACCATTTTCCAAAGTCAACTGGTCTTTAGTGTATGGGTTTATTTTTGGACTGTTAATTCTATTTCATTAATTTTTCCTTTTTTCTCTTTTGTTCTATTCTATGCCAGTACCACACAGACTTCATTGCTCATAGGTTTACGGTAAGCTTTGAAATCAGGAAGTCTGAGTCCTCAACTTTGTTCTTTTCTAAGATTGTTTTGGCTCTTCTGGGTCCCAGGTGTTTCCATAGGAATTTTAGGATCAACTTTAATTTCTGCAAAAAAGCCAGGAAAGGGCCGGGGATTTAGCTCAGTGGTTCCAGTGCCTGCCTTGCAAGCGCAGGGTCCTGAGTTTGATCCCTGGTACCAAAAAAAATCCCAGGAAACATTTTTGTGGTGATTGTGTAAAACCTGTCGATCAATTTGGGGAATATAGAGATCTTAATAAATCATCTGAGCATCTACCAATCTACTTGGGATGTTTTCCTTTTATAGGTCTTTAATTTCGAAAGTGTTTTGTAGTTTTCAGTGTACAGGTCTTGCACTACTTTTGTAAATTTATTCTTAAATATTTTATTCTTTTTGATGCTGTGAATGAAATTGTATGGTTCATTTCTGATTGTTCATTGTAGTGTATAGAAATACCATACATTTTTGCATATTGAAATTATGTAATACAGCCCAGGCTGGCCTTAAACTCAGCGGCAGTCCTCCTGCCTCAGCCTCTTGTGTGCTGGGATTACAGGTGTGCGCCACCATGCCTGGCTTGCATTTTCAAATTATATCCTGCGGTTGGCTGAATTTATTTGTCGGCATTTACAGTTTTGTGTGTATGTGTACTTCTGAAACAGGGTATCATCTGCAGATAGAGATGGTGTTTATTCCTCAACAAGTTGCCACAGCTTTTTATTTCTTTCTTTTGCTTAATTACTGGATACGTTCATAATCATCTTTTGTTTGTTTGTTTTTTGGTACCGGGGACTGAACTCGGGTCCTTGCGCTTGCAGGGCAGGCGGCGGAACCACTGAGCCAAATCCCCTGCCCCCTGTTCATAATCATCTTTAAATGCCCAATGGTTTGTATAGAATAATGACCCAATAACTTCACTGAATGACTGACTTTGGTCTTACAACAACTATTTTCTCATGCAGCTAAAATTCCTTATGTTTAATTTGATTTGCGTTATTCTTTCTCATTTGGGCTCTGTGTACACTGAGAAGAGGTGAGGGCCTGTGCTTGAGCATGGGCCTAAAGGAAGTTAGTGGGAAAGTCTTGCCTTTCACGTTTTGCCTCACCAGTCTGGTGTCTGGGAGTCACCTGGGAGTTCCTGGTTCAGAGGCGCCAGCAAGCCTGTTCTCTGCACCCCCAAACTCCTGCCCTTGTTAGCAGGCTGTATTGGGGTGGCCTCTTTCCAAAAGCATCCCCTTGATTTGCTGCTCATTTACCTCTTGGTTTACCTCTTGACAAAAGGCAATTGTTGCAACTCCTGGTTTTTTTCTCACCTTGTAAATTCGGGCTTCACTTTTCCCTGTTGTAAAGGAATGGGATGTGTGTGCTGTTGGAGCAGTCAGGCTGTCAGCACCTGTGGCTTGAGTTTGCCTGGGTGGCAGCTTGCGGGTGGAGCTCTGGATCAGTAGAGGTTCTGCAGAGTGTGTCGACCCGTAGGGAGAGCCCTGTGTGACCATGTGAGGCAGATGGCTCTGCCCTCTCCATTGCCCTGGTCCCTGGTCCTTCATGCTTCTGTCCACATTTCTCCTCCCGCTCCTCTTTCTCCTACATTGCCTTTGACTTTCACTGCTGTGGTGAGTTCCCGACCCTCTGGCCTCCTCCAGTTCTGATCACTCCCCAAGCTGCCACTGGGGCGATGACATTGGGTGTTGGCCCCCTTTTCCACCACCCTGCCTCCTCAGTTTTCCAGAACCAGGCTTATTGTTCTGTATCTTCAAATGATTTATTGTCTTCTATAGCAGCGTGGGAAGAAGCTTAATTTTTGAAGTGCACAGTTTGCTTCTTTACGGTCAGAGCAAAGCAAAGGAGGTTTGATTGATCGTATGACTAAGTGGCTTTAGTCATCGCTAATACGAACTCTCTTAAGGGCCCCTGTTTTATTTGTTCTTTTAATTTATGAACCTCCTTCAGGCACCTGGATGTGGAGCCAGATAGGCCTGGTCTGTCACATTCAGAGCTTTATTTCTTCTAATACCCTGTGAACTGTTGTAGGATTCTGATTCTCCACTAGATCTGGGATTGAATTAGGAAGTAGTTGTCTGACAGCAAATGCGTCTTTTAGAAATTTGTTACTGGTTCTCCAAAGGACAATGTACTGTTAGCTCGAGTTGGAAGTAAACACAACGGTCCCCTGGATGCACAAGGAAAGTAGCTGCACTGAAGCCTATTCTGTTTCCCTGCAGCTCAGAACTGTCATCCTCAGGCTCCCAGTGAAACCGGAGCAGCAGAGACCCAGTGCTCTGTAGTGAGGCCAGTGGTGGTGAGGGGAGAGAGAGATGAGGATGTCTCGGAAGGGTGGGATCACTTTCCTCTGCATGAGTCCAGAGGGTCTCTCTTAAGTCACACCTGGGGTCCCCGGATGGTCATGAAGAGTCAGATCAGGGCTGCCCGCCGATGTTGCTCAGTGGCAGAGCACATGCCTAGCATGCATGAGGCCCTGGGTTTGAGCCCCAGCACTGCACAAAAACAAACCAAAACAAAGAACAACAAGAAGCTTGATTCAGAATCAGCATCGTCTGCTCTGCTGGACCGGAAAACACTCAGGAAAGTTTCCCTGAAGATAGTTTGTGAATTTTACCAAGTTAATTTTGAGGAGCTTGAGTTTGCTGAGAAAATGTATCGTTTGAGAGTGGCGTTTGGGCTGTGACAGAATAACAGACCGATCTGTTTCTGAGACACATAGGCTCAATGGGAGGATGAGCCTTGCTTGGCCTGGAGGAGAGGGACATTGGCCTGTGAGTGGCCATATGCCAACGTGCACTTTCTGGTTGGCGTCACAGTGTTCTGGCTCCCCCAGGTCCCCGGGACCCCCTGTTAATGCAGTTGCAGTTTTCACGCCAGACTGCATGTGCCAGGGTAAGGACTAAGTTGTTTTCTTCTTTGTCTCTGCGCAGCCTGATGTGGTGCCCAAGGCATAGCATGGTCCTCGGAGAATGTTTGTTGACTGTCCAGAGCCAGGTAGTCTTGATTTTGTGGTTGCTTCACTTTTTTCTTTTTTGGACACAGGGTCTTGCTGTGTCATTCAAACTGGCCTTGAACTCACTTTGTAGCCCAGGCTGGCCTTGAACTCATGGCAGTCCTCCTGCCTCAACCTCCTGAGGGCTGAGATGACAGGTGTGTGCCACTGCATCTGGGATGACTTTTTTTTTTTCTGGGTGTGGCGCCACTGAGCTACATCCCCAGCCCATGACTTTCATTTAAAAGACTTGCTGTATGTTTGGAAATGAACTCATTTTGGTTGGCAGAATCAAGGTTGTCATGTCATCCTTTGAAACAATTAGAGAAAGAGGGAAATCTTTAAAAAAAATTATTGAATCTCTGCTCTATAAAGCACTGCAATTAATACCTAATTTCTTCATTGAAAGATATATTGATCCTATCTTTTCTCCCATAAATTTTCCCTAATATTCCCCATCCATCAGAACCATTTTATTCTTTGATTTTTTTTTTGAGATGGTCTCGCTATGTTCTTCAGGCTGGCCTTGAACTCACCGTAGTGCAGGCCTTGAACTCATGATGATCCTCCTCTCCTGCCTCAGCCTACTGAGTGCTGGGATTATAAGTGTGCACCACCGTGCCCAGCTTCTCTGAATTCTTGCGGTGACTTCTCTTTGCCTCAGTTTGTGTGGCCTTTTTGTCCATCCATCTGTTTGTCCGTCCCTCATCCATCCATGGAACATCGCTGGGACAGACCTGGTGTCTGTGCTCTGAAGCACAGAGTGGTTCCACAGCTACAGAGCATGGTGGCGCCCACACAGCTCTAGGTGTCCCTTCTGTGCTGGGGTGTGGTCCTGGCTTCCCTCTGTGGGAATCTCATCTGAGGAGGATGTGGGAGGGCTAGTCTGAGTTGAGGTGTATGTTTTAGCATGTGAAAAACATAAGCTGAAAACGGTATATATGGGTTTTTTTGGGGGGGGTACCGGGGATCGAACTCAGGTCCTTGTGCTTGCAAGGCAGGCAGCAGAACCACTGAGCTAAATCCCTGGCCCGTATTTATGATTTTTTAAGGGTTGTGGGGAAAAACAAAAGCAAAAGCCCAAGGAATATGCAGCGGAGATGGGTCTGCGTAGCTCACAAAGTCTAAAACATTTCCCAGCTGGGCCTTTATGGGAAAAATTTGTCTTTCCTTTGGG
This sequence comes from Heterocephalus glaber, assembly GCF_000247695.1. Next base: position 437,815 of record NW_004624969.1, on the reverse strand, counting down.
TTAGCACACTGGGTTGGAGGAGATGGAGGGCCAGAGTCTGCCTGGGACAGAATATTTAGATTGTAAGGGGCCTTAGAGTCACTTGTCTGTGTCACACGGCCCTGTGGAAACATCTGCCTGCCCCAGTGACCATGCACTGGCTACCCATGGGAGCAGCCTTTTCTTCTTAGGGATTTACGTGACATGGAACCCATATCTTCGCCTTTGCCTCTCTGTCCCACTTTTATATCTTGAGGTCAGTAGTGAATCCAGGAAACACATGGGCCAGAGCTGAGATTGTGCACAGGGGACTGGCTTGGGGTTGCAGGGAGCTCTCAGGCTTCTCGGTAGTCAGTGGCCTGAACAGAGCTGGGCTGAATGGAGCTGGGTATGTCCTGGGGCTGGGGATGGAGTAGAGGAGAGCCTCACAGGGGAGAAGGGCCAGAGGCAGGGACCAGCAGGGAGTGGCACTGTGCCCTGTGAGTTGGGAAGGACTTGCAGCAGGGTGTTGTCAGACCCAGCCCTTGTTTTGTGCCCATCACCTGGGGTTGGTGGGCTCGTGGTGGTTCATTCATTCAGGGCCCCCTCCTTCCTCCCTCCCTGGTTGTTGTTCAGAGCCAGCCTCCTATGGAGCAGTGGCTCACCACTCTCATTCTCTTTGTGGCCCTGCTTCCTGTGTTTGTGTTCTTATTTCCTGAAACCAGCTGCAAACTCCTGAGAGCAGGAGCTTGTTTTTCTTTTTTTTTAAAATAAGCTCCTATTTTTATTTACATGCCCCTATTTTCAAAACACCAAGGCAGCCGCCTCCTGGAGGCTTAGTGGCTTTATAAAGTGAGATATGGAGTTGTGGTGGCCCTGAGACTTGAGTACCATCTTAAGGCTTGTGCCCAGTGAATGATCTTTCTGTTTCTCAGAACCAGTGAGATGCTCTGTAATCATTTTTTTTTTTTTTTTTGGTACAGGGATCGAACTCGGGTCCTTGCGCTTGCGCAGCAGGCAGCGAAACCACTGAGCTAAATCCCTGGCCTAGATGATCCCAATGTTATGTCACCATCCCCTGTGCGGCCTTCATTGGAGGCCAAACTGATGGGGCTGCTTGATCTTGGACTTTCACTATAAGCTAAATGAGCTTCTTTTATTTACAGATACCCAACATCATGTATTTTGGTACAGGGATCGAACTCGGGTCCTTGCGCTTGCGCAGCAGGCAGCGAAACCACTGAGCTAAATCCCTGGCCTAGGTGATCCCAATGTTATGTCACCATCCCCTGTGCGGCCTTCATTGGAGGCCAAACTGATGGGGCTGCTTGATCTTGGACTTTCACGCCCCCCCCCCGCCCCCCGCAAACCTATGAGCTTCACAATCTTGTTTATAAAATTCCCAGCTGGGGCCGGGGATTTAGCTCTGTGGTTCCGCCGCCTGCCTTGCAAGCGTAAGGTCCTCAGTTTGATCCCTGGTACCAAAGAAAAAAAAATAAGGTTCCCAGATTTAGGTGTTTTTGATAGCCACAGAAATGAATTAATATATTTGCTTCTTTTTGAAATAATATAGGACTATAGTCTCTTATTTAAATTCATAGGTGGGGCCGAGGATTTAGCTCAGTGGTTCCGCTGCCTGCCCTGCAAGTGCAAGGACCCAAGTTTGATCCCTGGTACCAAAAAACAAACAAACAAAACCCTCAAGACTGGAAGAGTTAGCCATGATGTTCTCCTACCTCAAAGAAGAGTAGTAGGGCCAGGGATTTAGCTCAGTGGCACCGTGCTTGCCTCACAAGCGCAAGATTCTGAGTTTGATCCCCGTTACTGAAAAAAACAAATAAAACCAAACCAAACCAAGAAGAGTAGTAAAAAGGCTACAGCTCGAAAAGTAGGTAGGAGGGAACAGAAACTGTCCTATGTAGGAGGGGATGTGTTAATATAAATGATACACACTGGACATGAATTGTAGAAAGCTCCAAATAGAGGAAACTGCCACAGACACTAAATAGATGAAAAAACATAAATACAAGAAAGATACAAAGATATGTACAGTTTGTAGATTGCAGTCCATTGCTTAATGCAGTGATCGAAGCTACTCACTAATGCAGCTATTTTAGAAAGTTAAATTTCTACATGCAATGCTATTAAAATACCAAAAGCCATACATAATGTCTGCCCCAAGCTGCCACCTGACGTAGAAAATTCTTACATGGGACCATAAGAAAGATTGCTTGACTGGTCCACTGTCCTTTCTGCAGTCAGAAGACTGCTCTGTCTCCCCACTGAGGTCCCAGAGTTTGTCTCTTCCACTTCCTCCTCTTCAGAGGCACAAAAGGTTTTTGTAAAGTTTCTCTTGATTTTCTTGCCAGCAGCCACAGAAGCCATGCCACGTGCCTGGTGTGGAGGGATAGGGTGTGATTTTTATCTGTCAGGTGTCTTGGGAGCTCCTGGATGTTTAACATAGCTATGAGAATTCGCCTAAAAGCTGTAAATGAGAATCTGCACTAATGCAGGGTTCCGTGGACCAGCTCTATCTGAGGTTGTTCGGAGGTGTTGCTGCCTCTGTTGAGCAACCAGGAGCAGCAGCTCCCCCCACCCCCCAGACACCGCCCTCCCTAGGGTCCCCTGGGTGCCTCTGCAAGAATCCCATTTCCCCCTGTCCGGTGACCTCTCCAGGGTGAGGCCTGGCCTAGGACCCTAAAACTATCTATCTACAAGTACCCGAGGACACCTGTAATTGTAGGAACTTAGCTACGAAACACGACTGGGCCTTTAAGAGTCCAGGGACGTGGTTGTTGTCCATCACCATTTGGCCTTTTCTTACCTTGTACTCTTGCGCCAACTGTCTTCTATACATAACTCCTCCTCCTCTTCTCCCTTTGGTGGTAGTAGGGATTGAACCAGGGCCTTTGCACTGAGCTACATCCATAGGCTTTCTTTTCTTTTCTTTTTTAAGGGAGGGGCATGCTGCCAGGCTGGGGCTGGAATTTGTGATCCTCCTGCTTCAGCCTCCCAGATTACAAACGCGTGCCATCGTGCCCAACATGAAGGGTGCAGGTGAGGGTGAAGTAGTGCCTTTTTGTATCGAAGAGACACTGCATGGTCACTACTTGTCACCGTGACCCATTCCAAACTGGCCCCTGGCCAGGCTGGGTGCAGGAAGAGCTTGTCACGGGGCGGAGCACATCGTCCTGTAGGGGGCGAGCTCGACATATACTGTCCTCTGGCTAGGCTGGACCTTCCTTGTGGTTTGAGTGGGGACTCTAGGCATGGGGGGACCTCGCCAGGGGTGGGGTAGGCAAGCAGTGAGGTGGCTCTGGCCCGGCCCTGGAGAGAGAGGACCCTCTGCACCCGGCACGTGCCCTGGCCGATCGGGGCGCGGCGGGCGGGGGGCGCCAGGGCCTCACATTCCGTGAGCGGCGGGCTTGCGGCGGGGTCGGGGGCGCCCCGGAACACTGGCGCGCCCTGAGAAAGCCGAGACAACGCGTCCCGATAACAAGGGGTGGCTGGCGAGCTGAGGCGCGCACCTCCCTTTCAGAGCTCCGCAACCCAGCGTCGGGCGGCGAGCGCACCTACTGGCCTCCTGCTACCCGCGTTACCACGCCCCATCCCGCTGTACTCCCCGGCCCCTCCCGCCGTAATCCCCGCCCCCTCCCCGCCCCTCTCCGTTGCAGGCGCTCAGGCGAGCGGCTGGGAGCCGGGTAGTTCCCGCCGGCTGTTTGCGTACGCCCGTCTCGGTGCTCCCGCGGGGAGGACGCCGCGGCCCTCGGCGCTCACGCGTGCGGGCGGACGGCGGCCGAGCTGCGGGCCGCGCCGGGCCGTGCCCCTGGCGTCTCCCGCGCCCCTGGCGGCTCCCGCGCCGCGCTCGCCTTTGTCCGCCCTCCGGAGCGTGCGGCGTCGCAGCCTGAGGCGGCGGCTGCCCGTTGGCCCCGCGCGCCGCGGCGATGCCGGACCAGATTTCCGTGTCGGAATTCGTGGCCGAGACCCTTGAGGACTACAAGGCGCCCACGGCCTCCAGCTTCACCACGCGCACGGCCCAGTGCCGGAACACGGTGGCGGCCATCGAGGAGGTCGGTGAGGGACCTCACGCCCGGGCCGCCCGCACCCCCGCCCCCCGAGGCCCGGGAAAAGTTTCTCGGCCCCGCAGCCCGACGAGCCCGCCTCCCTGCCCGAGACAGAAGCCCTTTGTTCCTGCGGAGGTGGCTCGGGCAGAGGCTGGGTGGCCACCTCGGGCCTCTTGGAGACCCTGCCCCCTCCCCGGGCTCGTTTCCCTGGAGGGGTCCCGCGGTCGCCCCCATTCCCTCTCCCCCAGCGCTGCCCACTTCGTCCCCGGAGTCGGGGTCTGCCGGGGGGGGGAGTAGGGGACCCCCGCGTGTGCCCCGCCCTGGGGTCGTGGTCCCCTGCGCGCTAGCTCCTCAACTTGTTCCAGAAGTGGGGAAGCAGGGGCTGGGTGGACCCCGAGCTTCGGCTGCAGCTTCGCGCAAGCCTCGCAGCGCCCCACTCGCGCGCAGGTCCGAGGGACCCCGGCTGAAGGAGAGGGTGCCTACCCTAGCCTGGAAGGCCTGGCTCCTCCCGGGTGTGGGAGAGGAGCGCGGGCGCGGCGTGGGGAGAGCAGACAAGGTGGGAGGTTCACGAGGCCCTCTGTGGCCGCCGCCCTGGTACCTGTGCCTTACTTGCGGGAGCCCGGATCGTCCCTTTCCCCCTCAACCTCGATTTAGTAAAGTGATCTCAAGGTGCAAAGTCATCCTGCCCAGCTGCTAACTAGGGAGCTCTCCAGAGCCCCAGGAGAGGAAACGCTTTGGAGAGAAGCAGCTCAGGTTAAAAATCAAAGCAGCCTGCCTAGATGGTCGCCTGTGGTTGGGGACACAGTCTCACCCCGTCCTGCCTGCCGACCACGACCACACAGGATTGGTAATGCATCTTCTCCGCCTCGGGGGCATTGTGTGTAAAGCGCTCAGCTCTCTTCCTGGCTCCTAATAGGTACCTGGCTTACCAACCTCACCTGTGGCAGCAGTGAGTGGCTAGTTCCTTTTCTTTTGGCCAGAATGTCAAGTTAGGAAAGTTTTGAAATTGTGTATTGTATGTATTTTGGAGGAAAATACCTGGGCTGGAGTGAATGGGTGGGAGGTGGAGGTCACTTAGAGAGCTTTTCATTCAGCCCTGGTGTTAAAATTCTCCCTGCACTTGAACAAAGCATCTGCTGTTAGGAATTACTTGGGGGGAAAAATCTAGAATGTTTTTCCTTAGTGGAAAGTTTTTTCTTTGTAGACATAAACAGTCAATACTGGGCAAAATGAAAAATACCAGATTCAGCATTCTGAATGTTGGAAGTCTGGGTAGGGCATCCTCCTCCCTGTTTTTGGCAGAAGAGCACCGCATGTAAACATTTTCGCTTGAGTTCCAGTGATTGCCCTCATCACTTCATTTTGCTGTTATCAGTAAGGCTTAAAATATACATGCTAGATGAGGCAGGTGGGTATGGTGTGGAGTTTTTTCACAAGTACCAGTTGAAAAGCAATAGGAAAATACTTACAGTGTTTTGAAAATACATCCTTAATAATGCTTATGGAAATGATGGCAACCAGAAGGGTAGCTCAGTAATTCTTGAAGGAAGCTTTGTACATGGTGTCTTTAAAAAAAAAGGCTTGATTGTTTTTAAAGTTCTTTTTTCCACTGTAGTTTGTCAGTTAAATATTATTAACATTGGGGGAAAAAATGTTGGCAAAACCAGACAAATAGGAGTTGCTATTAAAATTGGCACACCCTTTCCCTGATTAAGCTTAGCTTACAGTAGATGAATCTAGAGCTCTTTTCGTGTGCCGGGCAGAAGATTACCGTAGAGCTAAGTTACTGAGCAGATTAAAGAGAGACTGGATTTAGTCATTTTGTTAAATTGCAAGCTTGCTTTCTCTTGCCGTCCAAGCAGGAAAGTGGGTTAAAATCTTAAAAATGGAAAAAGTCAAAATCATTGCAGATTTCTCTCACTTTAAGTAAACCCATTGTGCATATTATGATGATAGCAGGTGGGAGCTTGGATTTATAACCAAAATTGAAAGTTGTTTACTTTCTGAGGGGACTCAGCTTAGATTGCTTTAAATCATGCCTTTTTTCCTTCAGAGAGTAATGGACAGTTCCATTATAAAAACTTGCTCTGTGTGTGGTTTAATAACAGATAATGACCACAATATTTTGGTTTTAAGCAAACAGCTAATTTAAATTTTTAAATTTTATTAGTACATATTTGCAGTTGGTGCAGTTTACAGTCATCTTGGGGAGTGGTTACATGCACACACTGTAGCTTGTTTCTTTTTTTAATCCCTTTCCCCTTTGCTCTCCCTCCCTCCTCCAATACCCCATTGGGCATATACTGTTTACATTAATTGAGATTATTAGGTTCCTGTAGAGGACATGACTTTATTCAACTTATTTCTCTTTCCCCTTGTCTTTACCTCTTGTCCTTGTTCCCTTGGTCCACTTCCCTATTGTAAGAGATCCACCCACATATTCCCTTCTACCCTTATTATCCTCTTTGTACTTTGCCTCACTCAAATGAGAGATACCATACGATATTTTGGCTTGTGTGTCTGGTTTATTTCACTCAACATTATATTTTCCAGGTGCACCCGTTTTCTACCAGTGTCTCACATTTGTCATTCTTTATAGCAGAGTAGTATTCCATTGTGCATAGATACTACATTTTATTTATCTAATCACCTGTTGCTATGTATACAGGCTTCTTCCGAGATTTAGCTATTATAAATTGTGGTGCTATAAACATTGGTGTGCATGTTTCACTGTAGTAGGATGGCTTAAGCCCTTTAAAAATTTTTTTTTATTTTTTGGTACCAGGGATTGAACTTGGGACCTTGCGCTTGCGAGGCAGGTGGTGGAACCACTGAGCTAACTCCCTGGGCCCTCAAATGGAATTTCTAATTTCAGTTCTTTGAGAAATCTCCATACTGATTTCCATAATTATTGTACTAGTTTACATTCCCACCGACAAGGAAGGAGGGTTCCTTTTTCACCGCAGCCTCATGGACATTTGTTACTGTTTGATTTCTTAGTGCTTGCCATTCTTTCTGGAATAAGATGGAATTTTAGCATTGTTTCAATTTGCATTCCTCTAATAGGCAGTGATGTGTTGAGCATGTTTTCATATATTTGTTGACCATTTGTATCTCTTCCTCTGTGAAGCGTCTGCTCATTTCTCTTGCCCATTTCTTTTCTTTTTCTTTTTCTTTCTTTTTTGTGAGGCAGGGACTTGCTCTGTAGTTCAGGGTGGCCTTGAATTCACAGTGATCCTCCTACCTCGGCCCCCAGGCATGCATGTGCCACCACACCTGGCACTCTTGCCCATTTCTTCACTGGATCTCTAGTTTTAGGTGGTTTAAGTTTTTGAATATTGTAGATATTAGTCCTCTGTCTAAGGAGTAGCTGGCAAAAATTTAATCCCATCCTGTACGCTGTCTTTTCACTCTGCTGATTGATTCTTCTACTGTACAGGAACTTTTTAGTCTGATACAATCCCATTTGTTGATTCTTGCTGCTATTTCTTTTTTTTTGGTACTGGGGATCGAACTCAGGACCTTGTGGTTTCTAGGCAGGGGGCGGAACCACTGAGCTAACTCCCTGGCCACTGCTATTTCACGTGCAGCTGAGCCTGTCTTTAGAGAATCCTTTCCTACACCTATGTCTTCAAGTGTTTTACCTATTTTATCTTCCAGTAGTTTTAATGGCAGATACTTGTTTATACTGAGATGAGACAAGAGAATCAATATTGTGAGGTAAAGTTATGCATTTAGCAGAAATAAAATAAATTTAAAGTTTGCAAGCCCTTAGTCCTGTGTTTAAGTAAATGTTATCGAATTAGTAAACTAACTGGAAACGGATTAATCTTTGTGACTGTATTTATTTCCATTGGAAGCCATGTCTGCTAAAGGTCATTTTCCAATTGAAACGTGCTTTTAAAATTTTCACGTCTATCCCGAGTTTGATCCCCGGTACCAAAAAAAAAAAAAATTCACATCTGTAGCTGGAATATTAGTAAATAAAATTCCCACTTGGTGATCACTTTCTCTGGATGAAGTAATTATTTTTTCCAATTTTAGCAAACTTAGCAAAGTCTGGGGCTGCCACTGGAGTCTGCCCCATGCCTTTGGAAATAATGGAGAAAATAAGTAGTTGTGGCATAAATTTGAGAAGTGCGCCGCTCTTTTCCTTTTGTTTTGTTTCTGTCTTTGTCTTTTTAAGCCTCTGGGCACTTTGAAATATTTTCAAAATAGAGAAGAATTGTATATGCGCTTGGAATGTTCATGTTTTTTAGTCAGACCCTCCTTTATAACACCATCCATGCTTCCTTGCTTATTTGGCACTGATGTAGTTTTAGAACTAAATTTGATGTTAACTCCTAAGTATTAAAATTTAATCTATTTCCTTCCGGGGCCATAATGCTCTATCCACTCTGTTGTCCTTGGTTACCTTGGAAATCTCCTTGCTGTGGTAAGCACTGGGTTCTAGCCGCAGGCGAAAATGAACATCTGGGCCGCGCAGGCTCCCAAGAGCCCTGCTGTCCATGGGGCCAGACCCTTCCCAGCAGGGATGGTGGGAACCAGACCTTGTGCTTTCTGGGGAAGGCTGCAACTCTGAGCCTTAGCCCTGGGTGACTTCTTTGCAAAACAGCTCCGCTCAGTCCCAGACTAATGATTTTGGATCTGTGGTCAGAGGACAGCACCTTCTTGTCCGTCCAATACATTCCTGTTCTTGGAAGGAAGCCTTTATGGTTCAGACAGGGCCACCTTTTAAAGCTCTTCTGCGATGTGAATTTATGTATTTGGAACATTTTGAATGTTAACAAGGGAATGATTTTTTTTTTTTTTTTGAGACAGGGTTTTGCTATGTAGTTCAGGCTGGCTTTGAACTCACTGAGTAGCCCAGGCTGGCCTCGAGCTCACAGCAATCCTCCTGCCTCACCCTCCTGAGTGCTGGGATGTGCGTGTCTAGGCAGACTCAGGCGGAGAGAAGTCAGTTAAATCCAGTGTACTTTTTTTTTAAACAAGGTCTCACTGTGTGGTTCAGGCTGGTCTTAAACTTGAGGTGATCCTCCTGCCTCGGCCTCCGAAGTAGGGATTTTGATGAGCTGGTCCTAGGAATGCAGTTGAGAGGAGCTGCACTCTGAGCTAGTATTGGCAGCATGAGGTCCTGAAGCTGTTCAGGAGAGCTCTTGGGTGGGGAAGGCTGTCTGGGTTTGCTGTCAGTGGGGCAGCCTGCAAACATCAGCCCTGGGCCTCAGCCACTTCCCCGGGGCCATGGGCCAGTTCAGGGCCACAGTTCAGGAGTGCTGAGTCCTGCAGCTAGGACCTGGAGCTGCTGGCCCCTGCAGGCTGGCTGTCCTATGTGTCACTTCTTGCCTGTGTAGCATGGCATATGCTGCCCTTGGTGCTGGAGGATAAGTTCCCGTTTGAAGTGATAGACTTTCGGGCAGCCTCCCTCCAGGGCTGTGTGTGTGGGGGTCCTGCACTGTGCAATGTCTCGGGCGTCATTTCTGGTGAGGTTATACAAGAATCACATTTGTGAGGTGCTGCTCCCGCCATGATGAGTGTTTGGGATGTCCACAGCTTGGTGGGAGTCAGTGTTAGTCTATGTTGTCTCCCCACACCTTGGTGTCATTTCTTTCTAATGTTTATTGTGTGCTCATTTTATGCTGCATATGCCTTAATACTGCTTATATTAATGTATGATAAGAGTCGTATAATGGCCAAAGAAGCTGGGGCCCTTTACCAAATTCACTGAGCTGGGAGGTCCTGGAACCAGGGTTTGGACCCAGCATTTTGTCTCCAGAGTGCCATTTCTTGCAGTGGCTGCTTACTCAGGAGAGCTGGGCCCAGGGAGGCCTCAGTGTTGCTGCTGCTGCTGCTGGGCTGGCCAGAGCTCTGTTGCTGTTGCTTCCAGTGGGTCGTGTCTGTTGCCATTTTCTCGAGATGGGGCTTCCAGAGAGTCCTCTGCTGCTCTGTTCTCACTGCCTCCGTGGTCCTCTTGATAAGGAGTCGTTTCGTTGCCATGCTCTGGGCTTGCCTGGCCCTGCAGAGCTGGTGGCCAGGCGTTGCTCCCATCCTGGCCTGGCCTGGCCTGCCCTGGCCTGGCCTGCCCTCCCCTCCCCTTCTAACGGTGTTACTAATGATGCCATCTTCCACTTGATGCTGGCAATAGCTTTGTCAACAAAATCAGGTGGCTGGTGAGGACAGTTCCCTCAAATGATGGCTTCCCTTGTCTTTTAGGATTCTAACCAGCCCATGAGCATTGAGGGCCTCTTTCCTAGCTTCTGAAAAGAAGCTGCATTATTAGAGCTCAAAAATATGGCAACAGTAGCTGACATTTTTGGGGGCCTTAGTTGTGTGTTAAGGGATATGCTGTGTGTAAGATTATTTGATCGTCCAATCCATTGTTTTCTTTTACAGTTAGAGAAACTGAGGCTCAGATGAGTTACATGATTCAGGTCCTCAAACCACACAGCCAGCAGGTGATAGAATGGGAATTCTGACCTGCAGGGATCAGCACCTCTGTCTGGGTCCCATTCCTGCCGGCCCGTCAGTGCCCTCCACCAGGCTAGGCTCCTGCTCGGGTCTCTGTTGCCTGTGAAGATGTCTCTGAGGATCTCTGGGGGTTTCCTGGTGCAGGCTGGTGGTGGCTGACCCTCTGCAGCTGACTTAGCAGAGCTGTGATTGTCCACCTCCAGGGCCGTCACGCCCAGGAGGCACTTAGAAGCAGAGGTGCTTGTTTAAACTACAGGAAATATGTTCAAAGCCAGATCTAGGTCTGGGTGTGAGGACACTGTCAGGCGCCACCTAGGTGAAGGACTGTATCCCAGGCAGTGATCAGACACACGGGGCCTCTAGGTCAGCACATCCATGCTTGGCGAGGGGTGAATCAAGGATGTGCGTGTCTAGGCAGACTCAGGCGGAGAGAAGTCAGCACCCCACTACTGTACCAGTCAGGGGACTTTGACGAGATTTAGAAAGGGAGAGCGAATGTTAAGTCCTTGTCCTGTGCTCCCCCTGGTACCCTCAAGCCCAGCACCACCAGCCTTGTTTGTAATGTGCAGGGGTAGATGAAAGCCTAGCTCTTCTTTCTGGCTCTGTTCCTGTCTTCGATACCATCCCCTGCTTCTTGCCACACTGGCTTTTCTGACCATCTTCCCCTCCATGTTTCTCTTCTCGAGTTGTCCCATGAGCTGGAATTTTTTGTGCTGCTGGTTTGAATTTGGTGATTTTGGTGATCTTTGTGCATGTCTTGTTCTGTAGATTCCATCTTGTGGTGTTTCTCCGATGAAGAGCAGGTTGTGTTACTGAGCACAGCATATGGGCTTTAAATAATGTAGACTGCTAAGCATTAAGGGAAAACTGACTTTCTTACATGAAGGTTCTGGTAGCTTTTCTGTAGATTTTGGGGGAGCCGATGTTCTCCTCTGTAGGAGATTGTTCTTTGTGAAGCAGTGATTTTCACTTTGCCCTGTCGATTTGGTTATATTTGTGTAGTGGAGTTGGCTTCCACTAGCCAAGGAGTAAGAGAGCTGAGTTCTAGCTCTGCCTTGGCCTCCACCTTACTGTGTGACCTTGAGCCAGTCACTGGGTGTCTCGTCTCTGGAATAAAGGATTTGGACTCGATGGTCTGTGGCCATCTCCCCAGCCTGAAAACCCATAGTTCTTTGTGTCACATATATTGGATTTGAAGAGGCTCTGGGCCGAATGAGAGGAATAAAAATCATTAAGAGATGTCTAGTTTATAGCCCTGAAAAGGCAGTGTAGGTGCTACATCATATTCTCATGTTAAATTATTTTTTTAAAAAGCCTTTCTATGGCTTTGTGAGGTACTTTGGTGATGGTTGCTTTTTGTAAAAAAAAAAAAAAATTGAGATACAATTCACAGTTGTATTAGCCACCACTACTGTTTTTGTTTTTTTTGTTGTTTTTTTTTTTTTGGAACCAGTAATTGTACTTGGGTCCTTGTGCTTGCGCAGTAGGCGCCGAAACCACTGAGCTAAATCCTGGGCCCTGCTCTGTAATCGTTTTATCCCATCTAAAAAACTGTATGGGCCTGTGGCTTATCAGTACGTGTGTGTGCATGCCCTTATTGTCAGTGTGTACACACTTCGTGTTCCTGTATTTGAAAAGGGAGTCCATGTGTTGTGTGTGCCTTGCTTGCTTCGTGTTACAGTCTGTAGAAAAAACTGCAGAGGACCGATAACAGAAATATTCACACGTTACGTCAGAAGAGAGTTAGTAGTACTGGTTACTATTAATACTGCTGATATTAGCTGTTCTAGAAAGAGCTGCTGCCTATTCATACTAAGCACATATAGCAAGATTGGAGGGAATGGTCCAGATAACTTTATGAGTGCAAGAGTAATTCTCATGTAAAAACAATAGGGTGAATCTTTTAATACCAGGTTTAGGAATTCCTGAATGTTCGTCTAAGATATTAATTCATGGCACGTGATTGATAAAGAGCTATTCTTTAGCCATGTAGCCCTTGAATTATTTATCTTGGGAATGGAACATCCTTTTGAGCGACTCACTCCTGTCTTGTTTCCGTATTAAAAATATGTTCATGTCATCTGTCACAGTGAGTATTCTAGTCTGTGCACATTTCTTTTCCTCTTTCCTGCCCACGCACTTGGTGTTATCCTTGAGAAGAGAAAGAGATTTGGATGATAGCTCAGTGACGCCCAGTCCTCGAGTCTCTCGTCGCAGTCCCCATTTCTTCTCCTTTGCTTGTTGTGTTTGAGAGAGTTGATTCTGGTCTCTTTGGGGGAAGGACGATTGGGTGCTTTGGGGGAGTGAACCCATTTGGGGCTGATAGATGATGTGTTTGTGTTATGCTCGACAGGAGTTCATCTGTGATGTACAAATGAATGGTTTCTTTCCATCTGGCCATCACCCAGGCAAGAAATGATGGTGGTGCCAGTGGAACATGGGTTTTCTCAGACTCTCAGGGATGACAGGATGTGTATGTGACCTGGCACACCCAACTGCTCATTATTTCTATTGATCCCTAATATATGTAAATTTGTGATTAGTTGACAGTAAAATTATGAACCATACTCTTCCTAAATAGAGTGTATTATAACTGAGACGTTAGTTTTATTGTCACGGGGATGATGTGCATTGAGGGTTCTGTTTCCTGCTGAATTTCTGTGACATTGCCAGAGCTCCAAAAGCCCCTCTCAGGGCTGCAGCACAGGAGGCGGACATTAAGCATCCTTTGGAGCAAGTGCTACGTGGCTCCCTGTGGAAGGATGAGTGAGAGAGCGCTGGGCAGCCTGGCATGGCCTGCCCAGAATTCGGGGGGATGTGTGTGGAGCGAGTGATGGAGAAGAGTGCCTTCTAGGAGGGGCACAAGCCCTGGAGGTCTGGGTCCCCATGTTCACCTGTAGGTCCAGGCTGGCGGTGGGGCCGGGATTCATGACCAAGTGTGGCAGTGCTGGTGGTTGTCAGTGTGGGCTGGGGCAGAATGAGTGTGGTGTGGGGCAAGGGGTCCTAGCCTTGCCTTGAAAGGTGAGGAACCCTGGTGCGGGCTGTGCAGAGTTTTGGGATTTCTGCAGGAAGGAATGATCATGTTGCTTGCCCTCCATTGAAGGTGTGCCTGTCCTCCTCAGCATGGAGCATTTACTGATGTGAGTAGAGCCCTGGATTCCTGGGAGTTCACAGTTTCAGTGTAAACAGAAAACAGACGTGTAAACAAGCGATTACAGATACAGCAGCAGTTGCTATGACAACAAGAGTTCAATCCTAACCTGCAGAAGTGAATAGAGCTTCTTTGCTCCTAGTCTAAGTGGGGTTGTGGCTGGAGACTCAGGCGGGTGAGTTTACTCTGCCAGGAACCACAGCTTGGGTCCAGGTTCTAGGAGTGGGGGCTCTGGCACCTGCAGAAAAAGCCCTTGCTGTGACCAACCCACAGAGGCAGTCTCTGCATTACACGCAGCTTTACCTGGAGGCTCAGCCTCCTGAGGGAGGGGTGGCAGAGGCAGTAGGAGCAGCTTCCGCACATGGACTGCCCTGCTGCTGAGACTGAGATGCTAAATATAGTTTCTGCAGCTTCTGCGCTACCTGCGGATTTGGGGAAGGGAAGGAAGCTCACTTCCCTCGGGGGAGGTTGTTAGGAGCCACCTACGCGTCTGATCCTGAGGGCTTTGTGGGGACAGTGGCATCGCTGCAGCAGAGCTGGTTCACGTCACACATCAGCCAGGGTGGATGCCGCCGCCTGGAGTGTGGTGTGTGAGGAGGCCCTTGGCTCGTTCCTGCTGGGACCTCCTGGCTGCACAATCTCCCCTTCCTTCTGGTGGGGAGAATGGTGGTGCTCGTCTGGCTGTTTGTGATTCTGGGTTGGTCACTTTCCCTCGGCTGCTTCCTTCCTTTTTCTTCTTGTGCCAGTGGAATTTCCTCCTGCCAGTGGGGACAGCAGGGAAAGGCAGTGATTGGACTCTTCTGTCTGCTAAAGGGTTTTGCCGGGTGACTGTCCCTCCTCCCTCTGTAGCCAGGACTCATTACCTCCAGGGAGCAGGTGACAGTTTCCTTTGACTCCTCCCTGGGATGTCAGGCTCTGCCTTCTTCCTCTGAGCTCAGGCAAGAGGGACCTACTCTAGTGCTCTGTCAGGTCACACCTCACTTTGTTGTGGTGACAGCCCACACGGAACAGGCTTGGGTTTGTGTTGTGACCTGGTCCCTGTCACCAGCTCAATGAAATGGCAGGGAGTGCTGGTTCCCTGTGTGAAATAGCTGCCACCTCCTGTGGGTGGGCTCTGCACAGCCCCCTGTTCTGATGCCTGGGTACCTGCCCTCTGTGCACACTGTCAGGAGGCCCTGTTCTGCTTGCTCGTTTCCTGGCCTTTGGATGTCCCCATGCCCATCTTGCTGCTGGAACCACCAGGCCTTCCCTTCCTGTTGGAGACATTCCTCACTCTAGCCTCTTGCTGGTGTTTAATGTTTGAAGATGTAGCGCTGTTCCTGCAGCGAGGAAGAATTGAGGGCTCCTGCAGCCCTATCCGAGCTGTTCCCCAAAGTTCCTACCCAGGACCCTTTGAAAAATGGCATCTGTAATCACATGGCTTGCTTCCTGTCACTTCTCTCCTGTAGATTATCACCCCTGTCTTCTCTCCATCTCTCCCTGCCTTCTTTTCCTCAATACTGGGGGAACAGATACAGGGTCTTGCAGTAGCCAAGAGCTCTGTCACTCAGCTACATTCCTAGCCCCTTTTAATTTTTATTTTGAAACGGGGTCTCACCAAATTGCCCAGGCTGGCCTCAAACTTGTGATCCTCCTGCCTTGACCTCTGGATTAGCTGACATTAGAATCCTGTACTACCACACTCAGTTTATTCTGCTGCTTTAGTCTCTTGAACGGTTTCTTTTTCTTCATTCCTACAGCTTACTTCCACCCCGTGTCATTTACCAACTGAATTATCCAACAGCCTTTGTCTCCACTGTAGTCAAAGATTTGACCCTGAATGTTGAGTTTAAGACTCACTGGTGGCCTTTCTAGCCTGCCTAGGGAGCAGACTCTGATCCACAGCTCTGCACGATCTGGCTCTCACCTCCCCCAGGCCCCAGCCGGCCGGAGCCATCTTCTTACCCTTGGTCACCTGCCTGGCTCTCCCCTTTCACTTCTAGACCTGACCTTCCCACCAGGCCAGTGAGGCTTCCTCTTGCCAGCTCCTCCCTGGGCTTACCCAACAGCCCTTACTATCCCTCACATGGTACATCATTTCCTTGTTCAGTTTTTATTTTCCAACTCTCTTCCACTCTGTGAGATCATAGCTTTGCAGGACCAGGGGCCTTGATCATATTTAACAAAGTATCTCTAGCACGTTGCTTTGTGCTGGCACATCACACATGCCCAAAGAGAGTTCATCAGGTGTGTAAAGTGCCCTGCAAATATAGCTATGGTTGCAGGGAGGGAAGCACCACGTTCCTGGGAGCTGTGGCTTTATAAAGGTTCCTTGAAAGCTTGTTTTGCCCACAGGGACTTGATTGTTACAGGGTTATAGTTTGAAAGCTGAATTAGAAAGTGTAGATGCTTCAGAAAGTAAGACTGAGTCTCACCTTCTGCAGAAGGGAGAGAGGATGAAATTTTAGACGGATGTATCTGCAGCTGTAGCTTTATTTCCTATGGATCACCAGCAAGGCTCCATGGAGTCTTCGCATCTCCAGAGTGCTGCTACTCTGTTTATTCCTTTTACTGAGTCAGGCCAGGCAGTCCCTCATTAGAGAGATTCTGAGATAGTGCTTTAAATGGTCTGACTCACCCGGCTATTGTCCAGGAGGGTGGGGAGGGTCACCCTGGCTGGTGGCTTGGTGATAGCAGTTGACATCCTGTGACAATTATAATGGAGGCTGGTATTATGTTGGGGCTCTGAAGAGTCTATCTGATAGTGAGGAGCCAAGAAGCTGTCACTAGCACCTACTCTGCCACCCATTTTCTTGTTCGTAGATTGTCTTGTGGAAACCTCTTTTTGTCAGTGTGAAGGCCTGTAAAGTCCAGATCAGAGGATTACCTCGATGAG
This sequence comes from Heterocephalus glaber, assembly GCF_000247695.1. The sequence goes on along the minus strand of NW_004624969.1, from coordinate 421,302 downwards.
AGGCTTTGATGCTCTTTGCCCCTCTTTCTTTGTAGGCTCCAGCAGCTCTTTAGTGTCTGTGATGTCTTTCCAGAAACAACTTTTTATAAATTAATCAGATTGCACTCTTGAGTAATGCTTGTAATGCATGTACGGTGGCCTGGTACCAGTATGGTGAGTGGGAAATGCAGGGATGGGTGGGGATGGTCAGTTTCCTGCAGCGCTTGTGTTCTGCCTTAGCCCTGCAGTGGTTTGAACATCTGTCTGCCTTAAAGCCAGCTGGACTGGGCTCAAATGCTGGCTTCACCAGCTGTAGCCGAAGTAGCCCTGGGCAAAATGCTCATCGATTTGCTTTTATTTAATAAATGCTTATGTTGCACTCACTGTGTGCCAGGCATGAAGTGCTTAACAAATGTTCAGTGCATTTAATGCATTAAGCAGCCCTGTGGTTTGGTGCTGTCATCACACCTGTGTTTGGAGAGGAGGGAGTGGGACCAATCACTGGGCCCAGCGCCAGCCATCCCAGTTCACACTTTCTCCTGACACTGCCCCCTCTCAATTTCCTAAGGAGTGAGAGAGCAACAGCAACCAGGCTGCCTAGAGACAAGACGGCAGACCTTGTGTCAAAGTAAAAATGAAATGTGGGGATGTAGCTTAGGGATGGAGTGCCTCTGGGCTCTATCCCCCAGTACCACTGCCCCCCGCTGGCCCCCGCCGCCCCCCGCCCATGTTTGAGAAAACCTGAGTAAGAGCTGGCCTACGCCCTGTCGAATGGGGAAGTGCCTCTACCTGCTGCTGCTGCTGTCTGGGGGAGAGCATGCAAGATCACAGGTGGGAGGTGACCTTCCAGGGGCACTGGTGACAGAGAGGAGTCTGAAGCAGGGTGATAACTGCTGCTGAGGCACCCAGCAGCCAGCTGGGAAGGCACAGATGAGAGACACCGGGGCCTTGGGTACCGGCTGTGAAGCAGGTGCCCTCTGCCGTTGGGTACATCCAGCTCTGGGTCGTGCAGAATTTGCCTGACTGGGTTAAGGAGCAGAGATGCAGGAGGATGGGTCTGTGTGGCCCGTTGTTTGGCCTGTTGAGTCGAGTGGATGGAGGTCTAGGATACTGCTGGCCAGTAGCTGTGGGGCCTTTCCCAGAGGCCTGGGTCAGCAGCCCACTTCTGGCCCTGTGAGTTTGAAATTAGCTTTCCATCTTGTCTTTGTGTTCTCTCTCTTTAGAAATTCTCTCCCACACCTTCCTTCCAGTGGATTTCTAGAAATACCCTATTTTTCATGACTCACTGATTGAATACATCCTGTTTGGGGAAGTGTTGAGAGGAATTTCAGAGCAGCGTGAAGTTTCCTGGGCGTGATAAGCCAGTGCACTCCTGCTTTCCTGCCTGCTCTGGAGCGAGCTGGGTGCCCGAGTATGCAGGCTCACTGCCTTGACCTGACAAAGGCCAACTGGAATTTTCCTCTTGGGCTGCAGGCAGGGATCTGTGTGTGGCTAGAATGACTGATGACTAGGTGAATCAAATTGGAGATAGGTTCTGGAGTTGGACCTGCTGAGATGACCTTCTGGACCACGCAGATGGCTCAGTGGACCAGGGTGGTGTTGGTGTTGGTGTTGGTGGTGCCTGGGGCCCCTGGGCAGAGTTGCTTTCTGAGCCTCCCCTGTGAGAAGCAGCCAGGATGACTTTGCCTCTGGGGAGACAGGGTCGAAAGGAGGGTAGAAAGCCAGCCCTGTCCTCGGTTGGCTTTGATTTAGCCCATGGCTTGCTGTTCTTTCTCTCTCCCCGAGTCCATGCATTGCTTGTGCTGGCAGAGGCCCTTGGCAGGTTGAGTGAAAGCTCTGAACATTAGGGTGTGGAGAGAGCAGTGCAGTCACAGAAGGGGAAGAAGGGAGGGAGGGAGGAGGACTGAAGCTGGGGGCAGGGCCGGGAGGCTGTGGTGTGTTGGGGAGGAGCTTGGGGAGGACCTGGTGGCCGACTGAGTGGCCGGCGTGGCCTGACAGGCTTTGACAAGGAGACTGAAGAAGCAGTTAGGCAGTTTCATCATGCTCTGAGCCCAGAGGTGCCAGCCATGGGAGTGGGACCTGGAGACCTGGCTTGGTGCTTTGGTCGTGGTGCCTTCCTGTGGTTGGTGAGGGTAGCGGAGTGGGCAGGAGCAGAGCTGTCAGCCTGGGCAGTGTGTCTCATGGGGACTTCTGGCACGGTCTGGAGACGTGTGTGTGCCCATCACAGCTAGGGGAAGGGTGCTGTTGGCGTTTAGTGGGTGGAGGCCTGGGAATCTGCTGAACATCCAGAGCTACACAGGAACTGTCTGCTAGAGTGATCTTGCCACCGCCTCTCATTCGTCTTGCCATTGGAAAGCCCCAGGCTGGGAGGCTGGGAGGTTGGCTGGGCTGCTAGTAGCATCCTTTGCATCTTTTTTTTTGGTATGGGGGATTGAACTTGGGTCCTTGCGCTTGCGCAGCAGGCGGCAAAACCACTGAGCTAAATCCCAGGCCCCATCCTTTGTATCTTAACTGGTCCTGGGCCCAGGTCCCTGGGAAAGGGCTGGGTCTTTTTAAGTTGGGTAGGATGAAGATGATTTGGAAATTTTCATAAGGTGAAGCTTATAGGAAATAAAGTGGCTGGAAGTAGAAATTAGGATTTTAGGCCACTGGGATATTTTGAGTCCCTGGAGGACTTCAACCAGTTACATTAAAATGCTGACTCTCTTATTAAATTTCCTACATGATCTTATCTGCCTGTATTGCTTTTTTTTCTGTCTTTTAACCTTATGTGGTACCAAAGCCAAATGTGCTCTTTTTGGGAGTATGTTTTGGGATCTTACTTTAGTGTTAAAACTGCCTTACTACTGATATAAAGAGCTTGAATTTAATTTATATATCTATATAAAATTGTTAATTCAATGTTTAGTAAAAGGACTTTACTGGAGAACTAAAGATTGATAGTATTTTAAAAGTTGAAAAACAACTCTTACCTCCATTCTTGTGTGTGTATATATGTACGGGGGGTGGTGTGTGTGTAGATACACACAATGTATTTTACTTTTTCTAACACCCTGCCTTGGGCCAAGGATTTAGCTCTGTGGTTCTGCCGCCTGCTGCGCAAGCGCAAGGACCCAAGTTTGATCCCCAGTATCAAACAAACAAACAAACACCCTGCCTTTAAGATTTGGAGCTACAGTTAATTTTTATCACAGTTAAAGTCCTTTCCTCCTTTATTTTTCTTTGCTTTTTCCTGTGCCAGGGGAGAGGTTTATTTTCTTCTGAGAGTATGCTGACTGCTTCTAGTTTATTTCTTGATTAATGTTTTGCCTTAAGCTGATGAGCCTAGGCTTTGTTTGGGGATGGGGAGGGTGAGGGTGGTGGTGGCAGAGTGATCAGAGGCTTCGGATCGGAGGCAGGGGCAGACCTGATACAGAAGCAGGCAGCAGGGACAGATCAGACCAATTTTAGCAGTAGGGGCAGAGGAAGGGGTGGGAATCCAGGAAAATTCTGTTTCTGATTTTTGTGGGTAGGAGCTTTAAAATAAGAGGGGGAGGACATCCCCGTTTTTTTGACTAGTTTGATGGTAATATTGCTTTTGGACTTTGGCTTTTCAAAAGTAAGTGGAAAATGGAGAAGTTTGAACAGGGCCACAACTCTTGGAGCCTATATTAGGACATTTCTCCTTTGAACTGTGGATTTTAGATGAAAACACATTTTGTGCTTTGGCAGAGATTAGGATGATTCTGGAATCTCTGGAGCATCACTTGGTCTCTCAGCTGTCTGGTTGGAAGGCGAGGTTGTGAGGCACCAGCAGAGAGAGACTGGGCTTCCTGTTTGCTATGGTCCAGGGCTTTGTTGACAGTCATTTCTCAGGTCTCTTGCTTTGATTGGCCCAGTGGTTACCTTGAGAAGGACAGGGAGATCCTGGTATCTTCCTGTCCAGGTAGATCTGCAGGTGGAGTCCTACACCTGTTACCAGGGTAGAAGTGGGGGCATGCATGGTAATGGTGTCACAGGTGAGGTGTGTGGGTCTGTGAGCAGGGTGTATCATGTGTGCTGTGGTTTCCCCCTCCACAGTGGGAGCAGCTCAGTGAAGGAGGAGCCTCAGCTCTCCTGGGTTGGGATCCAGTTTCCAGCACTTCCTAAGACAGTTCTTGGCATGATCCTTCATGGTCTTGCATGTGGGTCCACTTATTGTTGATGCATGTAAATCACGCATTCAGTTGTATACTGCTTCCTGGTATTTTTCCCATTTTGAAAAATTCATCCCTTCTGATCTTTAATCGAAATTTATAAGTTACCTCAGGCAAGCCATTTCCTCTCTGTGGGGCCTCAGTTTCCTCATCTGTAACACTAGGGAGTACTTTCATATTTGGCCACCTCAGTTTTAACATTCTCAGGGTCTCTAAACACGTGTCCTTCATTTCTCCACACCCTGTACACAGTTTGCAGTGCAGAGTCCCAATCACAGTCGTCAGCCCCTATGGACACTGTTTCCTTCCTTATGTTATTAAAATATCTTTCCTGAGGACCTTTGTGGATTTCCAGCTCTCCCCTAAGTATGGGGCACCCTAGCTCCTGACATATTGCAGGTAAGAATTCAGTGCTGGCCAGGTATACCCTGCGGGTGGGGAAATGCTAGGGCGTTCCTTGTCTTTCTTGGGGGGCTTTATTGTGGTACAGTTTACAGACAGTCAAATTCTCTGGTTTTCAGAGTCTCCTTTGATAAGCTCGGAGAACTGTATGGTCATGCAATCAGCACACAATCACCCCAAAATGCCCCCGCCTGTTGGTCTGACTCATTGGTGGTTTCTGCAGCTTTTTGTAGATTGCTTAGCATTTTCCACATAGATGATCATGTCCTCTCCAGACACCAAGTTTGACTCTTTCCCTCCCAGTCTGTTTGTGTTCTCTCTGTCTCTTGCTGTCCTTCATTCTGTAGGACCTGGCGAGGAGCCTGAGGCAGTGTGGATGGGGCGTCCTGCCTTGCCCCCTATCAGTCTTCACTGCTTACCAGTGTGAACTGCCCTGGCTCTGTGGGTGCCCTGTAGAAGGTCCCCTTCTGTTGCTACTTCACTGTGTTTTGTCATGAATGGGTGTTTGATTTTCTCAGATGCTTTTTCTGCACTGACTGAGATGACCATATGGCTTTCCCTTTTTAGCTTGTTAGTATGGTGAATTACATTACATTTTGAAGGCCATGACTCTTACTGGCTGTGGAAGCCTTATGTGTAGGGTAAGCTCAGATTTTTGTGTCATCATATTGGGATGTTGTGGGGATTAGCTGTTCTGCTCTTCAGGTATATTATCCATTCAGAATTCCCGACAGCAGCTACTGGATGCAAGTACTCACTTGTGGGTCTGATCTGTTTAATTTTAACTGTTGACGTTGTACTCATTGTACTTCCATTGTATTCTGGGTAAAGTGAAATTGTGTATATGAGAGAGAGGATAATAAGCAACCCGTCTGTAACCTTCATTGCATGTCTGACTTGACTAATTCCCATACAACCCTAAGGTGTAGGTACTGGTTCCTCTATTTTACAAATGAGGAAATTGTGGTCCTGCCTCTTAGGGTGTAAGAAAAGCAGATTCCAGTTCCCTTAAAATGTGGTGTCCACATAAATGGTGCCAACTGTTTTGCTTCATAGAAGTGGCACCAAAACTTTCAGGAGGGGGATCCTTATTTTTATAGAAGATTTTGATAGAAGTTAAGAAAATTTCCCAAGGCCTCAGAGCTGATGAGAAGCAGGTCCTTTGTTCTTTTCCCTGTCATATTATTTTTGGAAGTTTATGGCTAGGAATTGAGTCAGTTGGGGAAAAGCAGACAATTTCTTAGGACAATGTAGATAAGACTTTTACAGATTTATCTGAATATCAGGATAGGCATTCCAAAGTGAAATATTCTGAGCTCTCATGTTTATCTTTTAGGATATTAGTGTTCTTTCTTAGTTCAGCTATGTCCAGGAAGATACTTTAAGGACATTAAGTAGTGATGATCCAGAATTTTGGTTGAGCTGTGATACGTGTAGAACATTCATTCTTTGTGATTATTCTCTGGTAAGTGTTGTCCTGCCTCCACTTTGTGTGGTGAGTGATTTTATACATAGTTGGAGGAGTTGAGTATATATACATCCATACACAAAAATGAAGTCAATTGATTTGTTAATGCTCATGCCAACAAAAAGTGTACTGTAGTTTTCCCATTGCAGATCAGTGTATTTTCAACTCAGCTAACACATACTAAGTAACTACTGTGTGCCAGGCATGCCATTAAATCCAGGAAAAGGAGGAGAGGGAAGGAAAAGGCATTCTTATCCAACAGGCAGAAACAGGTGAGGGCTAGGCAGACAGAGGGGTTCCTGGCCGCATGTGTTAGGGTCGGCATGTGTTAGTTTGCCTAGGGGAGCATATTAGATAGCTGATGGACACTTGGGAATTTCCAACCTGATTGTACTGTTCGGTGCTCTATCTTGGTGGGCAAGGTGCTTAGCCACTATTAACTCTCACTTCCTTATGTGAACAGAAGAGGCGAAGGTCTGATGTGTACTTAAGAGAAATTTTGTGTGCGTGCACCCATGCGCCTGGTGATGGTTTGTTGAATAAGCATGCCGAGGTATACAGTAACCTCTGGCAATGTGCTTCTCAGGTTACACCTTGGGACCTGAGTGCTACACACTGGGAATGCACCCAGCCCCCCTTCAGCAGTGTGTTCCACTCCGTGGCCATGGGGACTTGATGCTCTTCAGCCTGGCTGCAAGGAATGACTTGTGTTGGAACAGCACGAGTCCTTGTTTCCAAGCTGTGGGGAGAATGGCTGGTGGCCAGGTAGGTCGCTGTTAGAAGTGTGATCTGAAAGCCTGTGTCTTGCTTTAATACGGAAGAGACACTGGAGAAAATCTAGAGCTGATCCCTGTTTTATTACCCTCTCTGAATCTTCTGCTCCAATTTTTCTTTCCTGTCTAATGGAGGAAAATTACCCTCTCTGGGAAGCATAATGTTGGGAGATATGCTTTGATTATGTGACAATTATCAGGTAAGCTGATGCATAGGAAAGGGTAAGACCTTCGTGTGCATAAGCTCAAATGTGAATGTAGCAGAGGCCCATGACAAACAACACAGAGCTAATTTTTGTTTAAAAAAATAAAGATGCATACGTGGCTTTGTGTGGTTTCTTTAGTTTGGGCCACCCTGGGTGATGGCTTTTAGCATTATTGGAAGAAAGCACACGGGTTCATGAAGGTTTGTACATCAGTTTCCAAGAATAGGAAAATTTTGCCCTGGTGAATTTCATGTAATGTACATTTTTATCCACAGATCATAATCACTACTGGTTTGGGAACCATATGGAAAGTATAACTAAATCAGACAAGTAACTGGTAAAATGTTACTTTGCTTAAAAGCGTCTGCATCCTGCAGGTGAATTTAATTAAAATACTTCCCAGAACCAGGTGATGGAAGATCAGCGGTATAACTGTGTTTTCCAGGGAAGTGTGGGCTGGAGAATGAGGTAGTGTTTCCACTTAGAAACTGAAGGTTGTTTTTTTTCTGTTTGAGCTAAGCTGAGGCAGGATCAGCTTATCAGGTCACTCTGGTGTACGCTCATTCCTTCACTCATTCCAATGTTCTTTCATTGAGCAGTTTGATTGCTTTTTATGTTGTCGTGTCTCCCAGGGCTCACAGTGTAGTTGTGAGGGACAGATAGATGTACTTAGGAAGTCAGGTGGTCACAGGGACAGCACATTTTGACCATCCCCAAAATGAGAAGTAGGGTATATGTGGGTGTTAGTTTTTATGAAGTATATATATGATGTTTTCTTTATTAGTGGAAAAATTACTTTACATAAACCCTTTAGTAAAAGAATTAGGATGTATTCAGATCATAATGAGCCATTAAGATCAAGAGTAAGGTAAAATGCTTGCCTTTGGGAGAACAAATGGATATTAATCTGCACAGGCAAAGCAGGCTCTGCAGAATATCTGAGCGAGGTTCTAGGCTGTGAGGGGCCATGATGAGAACACACAGCTCCCTCATCGAGTTTGTGATCTAGCTAACATTCACTCGAGAGGCCAGGCCAATCGGAAGAGCGAGCGCTCACAGGAAGCCTTCCAGAGGCCTCAGTGGCCAGGAAGAACAGTCCCAGCCTTGGGCTGTCTCTGTGATTGTGCCACAGTGTCACAGGGCTCAGTGGCTCTGTCCTGAGCACTGTCCCAGGTGCCCATGGGAGTGTTTATAAGGAGAACAGGCAGTGGATTCAGTGTGTGTGTGTGTGTGTACAGCATGATACAGATATGTGCTGTACAAAAAGGCCAAACATTTTCACTAGATTTCTAAGGCCTCATGAAACAATGGCCTAGTCATGGTCACTTAACCTTTCTGCAGAGAAAAATTGCTTGTTTTACAGGGTGACACGGTAGTGCATTTAGTCAGCGATAATTGAAGCCCCACCATGATGTGAAAGGTAAAGCCTGAGTCAGACAGGTCGGTGTGTGGTTGTGCACTTGGCCCTGGTGTGGTCTGGCCTGGGGCGAGTCAGGCATTGGGCCGGCCTGTAGGGCTGTGAGGAGGACTCAGTGCAGTGATACGGGTGTAGTGCCTGGTAGGTACTCATACACCGCATTTGTTCCAACAGCATTGTCCACAGAGATGTAAGGAACTGGGCTTGACTGCATGTAGGGAGCAGAGAGCTCCTCCCATACCAGAGCTTCTGGTCTAAGTCTGGTCCAGGCACTGTTGAAGGAGGGTGTTGGGTATTTTATTTTATTTATTTATTCGGTTTTTTGAAACTGAGTCTCACTATGTAGTCTAGGCTGGTCTTGAACTCTCTGTGTAGCCCAGACTGGCCTCAAACTGGCAGTGAACTTCCTGCCTCAGCCTCCTGAGCACTGAGATTACAGGTGTGTGCCAGGCCACCATGGCTGCCTGAAGAGGGTGTTTTTCTGAGCTGTTGTTGCTGACCTTGGGCCCCAGGGTGGGCTAGGCCTCTTGCACAGCCTGTTGATTTGTTCTTTGCTTCCTCTGGGCCATTCACTGTGCTGGGCGTGGAGCATTTGCAAAAACAAACCTTGAAAGATTAGTCATACATTTATTTTTGGTTATTTCTCAAAGTGATGACAGCTCCCTCTGTAACCAACACTTGTTTCCAAGTCTGTTGTGTGTGTGTGGCTCAAGTGCTACTGCCTGTCTTCTTGAGTCCCTGTCCACTCAGCCCCGCTTGTTCATTCATCCCGTCAGTCAGCAAGTGCCTGCCTGGTGCTGGTCCTGCTGGCACGAAGGCCTGTAGAAGTGCCTGGCTCTTGGGCTGCAGTGTCCTCCTCCTTTCCTCCTCTGTCATCTCTGTTAGGTGCCTCACACTCATGTGGCATCGTCTGTCTTGCCACCAGAATGACACTGGATGATGCTTGCAAAGACAGGCTCTGTTTTGTTTCCCTGCCAGTCTCCAGGGCCGGGGAGAGGCCTGGGTGGGACATGACCGGCTTACAGTAAATGTTTGGTTGTGGTGGTAGTTGGGGGCCCAGATGCCCCACTTTTTTGTGCGGGTCAGTACTGGGAACTGAACCCAGGGCTTGTGCACAGAGCTACCCCACACCCTTTAAAAATTTTTTTGTTTTGAGACAAGGTCTAGCTGAGTTGCCCGGGCTGGGCTGGAACTTGTGATCTTCCTGTCCCAGAATGCTGAGATTACAGGCGTGTGCCGCCACGCCCACCTGAGCCCCACGTCTGATTATGTAATAAAACCTTAAAAATTGGCATCCAGAGGGGATGGTTATTTAAATTTAAAGGGACAGGAGCATGTTGTGGCCTGGGCTAGGGAAGCAGTGCTAGGTCAGGTGGCAGAAGACCTGGGTTGGGGGTCTTGGCTTTTACCCGGTATGCTTGGTTTTGGGGAACTCTATTTTTAAGTAAAAAAACAAAGCCAAAGACATTTAAAATAGGAGAGCTTGTGACTTGGTGTAACTTTTCAATTTAGATGTACCATACTGAGCAAGTGAAGTGTTTGGAATTTTTTTTCCTTCAAATTTTGAGACAGAATCTTGTTAAGTCACTGAGTTGCCTGGGTTTGGCTTGCACTTATGATCCTCTTGCCTCAGCTTCCCAGAGTACTGGGATTACAGACATGGGCTGCCACACCGGGCTTTGTGTGAGATTTTAATCACATGGTTATATGTAAGATTTCACCCTGAGTCCAGAATCCAGAAGACCATTTTTCAGTCCAGTCCAGTTTTCTTCAGTGAACGTACCTTCCTTGCCTTTTCTCTCCCTGTTGTCCTTGATCCTCACCTGCATCCAGATCGTTCAGCCCAGTCTGGCTCTTCTGTGGAGGAGAGGCTCTTCTTGGGACATTAATGGCTTGCACACCCTGGGAGGAAGTCTTGGAAAATTGTGCAGAAATATTTTTAATTGAGAAGAAATATCCTCTGGCTGACAGCAGTGTGTCTGCTCATGAGTTCTGAGGCACTAGCTGCACAGATCTGGTTCTGGGGCGGCAGCAGCTAGAGCCTGATGAGAGTAAAGTCTCTGCTCCTCAGTTAAGGAAGCCACCTTGTCCTTCGCCAGGGAGGCCACCATCTTGGAACAGCTCCTGATCACAGATGCCGGGGGAGTCTCAGTCTGCTGTCCTCATTGGTGAGAGGCAAATCAGTTTAGCAATTTGCTTGCTAATAGGATATTGGCCTTGAGACCTTATTACCTCATGTGCTGCTTCTATCCGTACCTGAGCTTTTTGATTTGAGTGCTTCACTGCATTTGCTGGTGGCATCTGTTAGAAAACATGCCATGGTTTAGTGGAAGGAGCATGGGTGGGCACTGGAGTTCATGTGCCAGGATTCAAATCCCACCTCTGCCGCTTACTAGCTAATATGTCATTGTACTTAAAAGCTCCTCTGATCCTCAGATTCCTCAGTGAAATTTGGGGATGGTACCAAGTCATCAGTGAAATGAAACAGCATATGGAAAGTACATAGGCCATTTCCAGGCGTGGCTAACAGTTCCTGTCCCTCAGTAGATTGTCTGAATTCCATGTCTCGTAGGTGCAGCACCCATGGGCCACCTCTGAGCAGAGTCTGGGGCCACCAGGATACAGAAGGCCAGACACAGGCCTTAGCCTAAAACAGCTAACTCGGGAGCTAGGCAGGAGAAATGCTGATTTAAACAGACACAGAGGGCATGGGGAGCTCATGGGCTGGGAGAGGCTCTCTGAAGAAGAGGTTTTGGGGGATCTCAAAGGAAGAGGGGGTTGTATTGGAGATGGGGGTAAGAATGGAGAAAAACACTGCTCATGGAGACCTATGGGTTGTTGCAGGAATGAGCTGGCAGGAACAGGGTGTGGAAGATAGGGAAAGATTGTGAAGAGTTGGAAAGCTAAACCAGGCCCAGGGAGCACGTCATCGCAGGAGATTCCTTCCATGAGCCGAGGTGGCCTGTGGTTCCCCAGCCGCTCGTGTTATAGAGAAGTGGGATGAGAGTCTGGGATGAGGCTGGCACTGAGCCTTGGAACCCATGGCCCATGCTCTGTTCCTTTGGCACATTGCTCCACACAAGGCTGCCTCAGGGGTCTCTGTCCTCAGTGATGCCCAAACCTTGGGAATCAGGCTGCTTGCTACACTGGTCTGGGCCCCAGTGCACCCAGTCCCCAGTGTCCACTGAGCAGGTTTTGCATGTTTCATGACTTACAGATAATGTGTGTGTTTTTGTTTTTTTGTTTTTTTGGTACCAGGGATCGAACTCGGTCCTTGTGCTTGTGCAGCAGGCGACGAAACCACTGAGCTAAATCCCCGGCCCTAATGTGTGTTTTAAGTCAGGCACGGTGGCACATACCTGAAATCTCAGCACCCTGGGAGGCTGAGAGGAGGATCCCTGGGAGTTCCAGGCCAGCCTGGGCAATTTAGTGACTTAGCAAGACACTGCCCCCAAATTTAAAAAAAATTTTTTTTAAAGGACTGGGGATAGAGGTCGGTGCACACGTCTTAGGTTCAATCCCCACTATCAAAAAAATTCTGCATGTTACACTTTAGTAAGATGTACAGCCTCCTCTGATTTTCCCTTTTCTTCTACCCTGCCTGGGTGGTGGGCTGGGACTCGGTGACCCTGGCGAGGGGTAAAGGGGACAGTAGTGGGACCAATCTCACTGAATTCTTGGGGACCTTTGGGCTTGTCATGAAGCAGGTTCCCGAGAGGAGGTAAGACCGATGGAGCCGAGTGATGCTAGGGGATGGTGGCCACAGTGGGTGGAGCCAACAGCTGCCTGTTGTTGAAGGAACTGGCAGGAGAGGCTCCTATGGGGTTTGCTGGCAGTGTGGACAGGACCAGGGACAGGCCTGAGGCAAAGTGAAGTGAGCTTCAGAACAGGAAGCCTGCCAGCACTGCTCAGTTTTTCCTTTTCTTAAAGGAAAAAGTTTATTCTAGAATCATCATCTGTAATTCATTGACTTTCTGTCATCAGTTTTTTGTAATAAATCAGGTGTGCTTGGGATGTACCAACTAGTACAAGTTAAGTGTTCACTGTGTGAAACACTTTCCCTCTGGGAATTGCTGGAAGCAGTGTCCCCTCTGTGTCAAGAAAGCCCTTAGCACGTGTGATGTGAACAGGTCAAGTGTGCTGTGGGGGAGAGTCTGTGGGGCCACGCAGGGCTGTTGGGCAGTCGAGGCCTTGCTGTTGGAACTGTGCTAAAGCTGAAGTAACTGAGCAGATGACACTCGAAAGAAACTGGCAGATCAGTGAGATGTAGGAAAAGTAGTTTTAAAGGCTGTTAGGAGACCATAAGGGATTGGGATACATGCTGACAGTGCACAGGTCCAGTTGCCAGTCTTGTGCAAGTGTCCTGACTGTCACAGATCAGCCCTCAGAAGGCACCTCTGCTGCCCTTGGCCTCCCTATCCTGAGGCTCCAAAGAGACAAAGGTCATGTTTTTAAAATCAGCTTAACTGGGATGTGCTCTACGTGCAATAAAGTTTGCTGGTTTTAAGTGTGCATTCAGTGAGTTCTGTCATGTGTCCCGTCAGTACCCTCCTGGACCATCAAAATGTAGCAGAGGGGCTGTCTCAGAACTGTGCTTCTGCCCCTCTGTAGCTGGTCCCCCTTCCTATCCTGGCAGTCACTAATCTGCTGTCATTATGGGTTTACTTGTTTTAAGTTTCATGTGAGTGGAATTACACAGCACATAACCTTTTGTAGAGTCATCTATCCCTGTTGCCTGTATTCTTAGATCACTCCTTTTGATTGCTGAATACTCTTCCAATATACAGATAAACTGTAATTATTTGTTACCAGTTCATCAAGTGATGGGCATCTGGGCTCTTTTGAGTTGCTGGTGTCATGAATAGAGCTGCCATGAATATTTGAGTACAAATGTTTGTATAGACAGATGTTTTATTTTCTGACTTGGGTGAGTACTTGGGAGTGGGATTGCTGGGCTTGTTGTGTACTAAGGGTATGTCTCTTGATAAGGGACTGCCATACTGTCTTCTAGAGTGGCTATAGCATTTTTTATTTCCACTAACAGTGAATGAGTTGCGGTCCCTTTACATCCTCGTAACAGTCGGTATTATCAGTCCCCTTTGCCACTATAGTAGATGTGTGATGGAATCTGATTGCAGTTTAATTTGTATTTCCTGATAACTGGTGGAGCTCAGCATGTGTTCATGGGCCTTTGTATATCTTCTTTGATCTAAATGTCCAAACTTACACCATGTAAGTTGCTTTTTAGATCCTGAAATGCATATAGTAGGGGGCATCCTAATGAGTTGAGTGCCTTTCCCTGGAAGAGGCTGTCAAGAGAAATTGAACAGTTAAGTAACCATAATCTGAAAGGAGACTCTGGAAGATATACTTTGTGGAGTAGTATTTTTTATTACAGGTGTTCCTGGGAGCTGAGATAAATCATTCTTTCTAGACAAATTTAAAGGAGCCATAGCCTGCAGTTTACTTAAAAAAAAATCCCCAGTAGAGCTTTAAAGAGAAGGCCTCATGTCTTGTGGGATGATCGATTTGATGTAAGTAGACACTGGAGCATAAAGAAGGGAGCTCTCACCCTGTGTGTTACGGCCATGGGTTTGGCAGGTGATACTCCTAGAGACTTTGGAGTTTGACTTCCTTCCGGTTTTACAGTGGAGAAGGGACTTGCCTAAGACTATGAAGGCGATCATTTTCACAGTTAAAAAAAACCTCTTTAATATTTTCAATAGTCTTTAAAAAAAAAAATCTGCCCTCTACTGCATGCCTCCCATAGCTGTGTTGTGCTTTCCCCTACGCATGTGGAACTCCAGCGTGCCATGGACTGCGGGGTGCTCAGCACACAGCTCTGAAGTCAGGATGTGTGGAATGCCCTGTTCTGATGAAGGCACACGTGTGTGTAGACCCAAATTGCTAAGATGGCCAGTGCAGTCTTCCTAATCAGTGACACACTTAGAGGTCCCGATGTTCACAGAGATGCAGGAGAAAAGCTGCTCTCGGGGCTCATGCAGAGAAGCAAGTTACCTGATGGCCCGATGAGTTCGTTGTTTATTGAGGGCTGACTGTGTGCCAAGAGTGGCTCTGGGATGATGACAAAAGTTGAGTGCATCGGCGGGTACCTGGATCTTAGCAGTTGGTGTGTAGCTTGTACGTATGTGCATATGTGCGCATGCACATGCATTGCTACCTTCAGTTAGAGGTTAGGCAAGGCAGAGGCAGCTGTCCACAGAGAATTAATGTTTCCCAGACACGTCAGCCTTGATAATGTGGTTCAGTCACTGTTTTAGGGCTTCTTGCTGTGCACATTTGAGGGAAGGGCGTATTACATGATGTTAGTGATAGACAGTTGAGCTCTTACTATGTCAGAGCTGTTCAGTTTTGCTTTTATTATTATTGTGGGTTTTCGTAAATAGGCATCACTGTA
>NW_004624969.1:390642-406364 GCF_000247695.1 Heterocephalus glaber | reverse complement strand
GGCCCTCAGTTTTGCTTTTAAAAAGAATGCTCATGGCCACCTGCTTCTGTTTGTGCAAATCGGAATCCCCTGTCTTGTAAAACTGGAAGTCTGCTGCAGTGAATGTGCAGGCCTCGGACAGCTGTGCTGCCCATCCCAGATGATTGGGAGCAACCTCCACATTCCCATTCCCTCGCTGGAGGATGTAGGCTTACACATTGGGACAATTTGTGTTCTGGTGAGAGACTTTTTTAAGCCATTGCACATAGAGGAGCTGGATTTGAAAAATACTGACCCAGGGCTGGGGAATTAGCTCAGTGGTTCTGTCGCCTGCTTTGGAATCACAGGGTCCCAAGTTTGATCCCCGGTACCAAAAGAAAAAATACTGACCAAGTGAATAGGCACAGTGGGGCCAGTTGTCCTGTGCATTCTCAGACCTTGCTCCCTCCATCTTGGCTGTCCACTGCAGCCAGCCCTATTCAGGGAAAGACTGGCATGGAGATGGTGTGACTCATCTGTCCTCCCTGCCAGGGTGCCTCTGACCCTGCTGACAACCCTGGCCTGGCCTGCTACCCACTGCAGAGTGTTTCCCTAGCACCGTCATGTGGCTTAAGCTAGAGAGCAGCAGCACGTGGATCCATGCAGGCCACGTTCTGGACCCCACATCAGGAAGACCTGGGTTCTTGTCCTAAAGGGAGCCTGTAGTCTAGTCTTTGTCCTCTAGAGTCTCAACTGCCCATGGGAATCCCCCCATATACCCGTGCTGAGGATTGAACTCCAGGCCTTTGCACTGAGCCACATTCCCAACTCTTTTTTGAGACAAGGTCTTGCTAAGTCGTTAAATTTCCCTGGCTGAGCTCAGATTCGTGATCCTCCTGGCTCAGCCCCTTGGAGGGCTGGGATTACAGATGTGCACCACTGTGCCTAGAGCTTGTGGAAATTTTAAGTCTTTAAAAGCAGAGACTGGTGGTGTGAAAAACAGTTTTAGGAAGTATGTGTCTGCCTAACCCACATGATAATATGACTGCAGGTTTTAAAACTACTCCCTCAAGGTAGAAGTAGCTTTATGTATTTTCTTGGTTTGTTGTTTCTTGACTTTTTTTTTTGGTACTGGGGATTGAATTCGGATCCTTGTGGTTGTGAAGCAGGCAGCGGAACCACTGAGCTAAATCCCTGGCCCTCGACTTTTTAATAGTAGTTCACCTTTAACAGACTAAGGAAATGGCACCTGCCCTCAGAAAGAGTAGTTCGCCAGGACAATGTTACAAGTACGTTGGACAAAGAAGAACCCAGGAGTGGCATCTTGGCTTACCTTTACGTCTGTGTTGTTGGAAAAACAGCTTGACTTTTGGCATGGTTACCCCCGCCCTAGCTGTGTCAGCCCTGTGTGTTGAAAGTGCTATGCCGGACAGAGCTCCTGACTGCCACCCTCTTCTGCTGGTGTGATCGCCCTGACTTTGGGGTACGTTGTGCTCATACACTGCATTTCTTCCCATCTGTTTTGAGAAATCCAAAACAGGAAATGCAGTGGAATTGTTAGTTAAAAATTATTTTCTGCCATTACCGATTCTTTATTTTTACAGTCAGAGTGGTGTTACAGTTCCTCATTCACAATAGTAAGAACTAATGATTTTTTTTTTTTTTTTTGGTACCTGGATCAAACTCAGGACCTTGCGCTTGCAAGTCAGGTGCGGTGCCACTGAGCTAAATTCCCGGGCCAAGAACTAATGATTTTTTGTTGGTGTTGAGACTTTTAGGCAGAAATCTTAGATTCTTCAGGAAAAGAAATCTGCTCTAGCACACATATTCAAATATACTATTTCCTCCTTGGGAAGATAACTAAAGTGCAAACTTTAATAAAGCTGTCACTATCATGGAATTTTTTATTTTTATTTTTTTGGTACTGGGGATCGAACTTGGGACCTTGTGCTTTTGAGGCAGGCGGCAGAACCACTGAGCTAGATCCCCAGCCCACACGGAATTTTGCATCCAGAGCCTTAGAGGAGAAATGACTTCTCTAAGGCCACAGTGTGGGTAGCGGGGAGCCCAAGTGGTCCCCAGGGATCCAGACCCCAGCCTTTTCCCTACCGCTGTCCTCATCCTCTCAGTTTCTTCAGTCACTGTAACAGACATCAGCCTCTTGGATCCCTGCCAAGGGACTAGGGCCCTTCGGGTTGTCTCAGCCCCTCAGGTTGCTGGAGGTAGAGAAAGTACTTGCTCATTAGCTTCATAGCAGGCAGCACCCTGGCCCCAGACTCATAGAAGATCTTTACTTTTATGCTTTCTTTCTCTTACCTTTATCTGTGTCTCTCAGTTTTCTTCCTCATCCCTCACATAAAATGCACAGCAGCATTCAATGCAGTCTTTGCTTTTGGGACTAGGCCTTTTGGAGCTGGTAGATTTATGTTTGCTGTGCCTGCTGTTGCTGGTCTGGGGCTCTGACACCCTGATGGGATGTCCTCAGGACACGCTCTGGGGATTGCAGCATGCGTTGGTGGCTGTGGTGTGCAGTTGACCCTGGATCTCCCTCTGTGGTGTCTGTGACCCCAGCATCCCCTTAGCAGAGAAGGAATTGTTCTGGGCTGTGTCCATCGCTTGGTGAGAGGCTCAGCCTCCTCCCTCCCTTGGGGCAGATCAGGGAGCCTTCCCCTGCTTTCCCTCTTGTCTCTTAGCTGGGAATTCCAGTTTGCTTTTCTTTGGATGGAAAACAGAAAAACTAGTGGGCTGAAGCCCTTCCTTGGAGAGAAACAGTCATCTGCCAGTGCAGAAAATAAACAGCCTTGCTGACCCTCATAGGCCAGCCAATAGCCGGCCTGCCTTTGCTGCCCTTCCTGTCTCTTCCTGCCCAGCCCGCACCGACAGGGACCCAGGCCAGCCTTACCTTTGCCTCATGGCAGCCTTACCTTTGCCTCATGCCACAGCCTTGAAGTTTAAATGTGAAATGTCCCCAAAGACTTGTGTTTGTGTATTGAGGGCCTGGTCCCCAGTGTGGCATTGTCCAGAGGAGGTGGGGCCTGGCAGATGGAGTGGGTCTTGGGGACTGGACCCCCCCCCCCATGATGTGAGCAGTTTCCCTCCACTGAGCCCTTCCACTGTGATGCTGTTCCTCACCACGGGCTCAACAGCAGTGGAACCGAGTCCATGCACTGGGTCCTGAAACCAGGAGCCCAAACAAACCTTTCTTCCCTTAAGTTTGTCTTTCTCAGGTGTTAAGTCACAGTGATGGTAGCTGACTGACACGTGCTGCCTGTGCTCTGCTCCGGTTCACCTGGTCTTGCCTGTGCTTCTCTCCCGAGCCATGGGCCCTCACCTTCTTTGTCCCTGCTCCCTGGTCGTGGATGCTGTTGAGGGCACAGTGATCTCCAGCCTGAAACTGTAAGGAAAAAATGAACAGGGCCTTCCATACTTTTTTTTCCCCCTTTTTAGAGACAGGTTCTTGCTGTGTAGTTTAGGCTGGTTCTGAGCTCATAGTAGTCCTCCTGCCTCAGCCTCCTCAGTGCTGGGATTATAGGCATGTGCCCCCACGCCCGGCCCTTCTGGGCTGGAGGACTCCATACCTCTGGAGGGTCCCTCATAGCTCTTTCCACCTTTTCCTCCTGGCTCTCAGCTGTTGCCTGTGGCTGGGCCGCCAGCCAGCAGTGCACCAGCAATGTGTTCTCCCCTGTCTGTCTAGAACCCTGCATTGTGGTCTCTCTTTTTTTTTCTTTTGGTACCGGGGATCAAACTTGGGTCCTTGTGCCTGTGCAGCAGGTGGTGAAACCACTGAGCTAACTCCCCGGCCCATAATGCGGTCTTTTGTGTGTGCTTTATCGTAGAGCTGTCTTCACGTGAAGGCCCCTGAGGCCCTACAGGTGAAGCAGCCTGTGTGTGGGGGGCATGGGGCAGACACCGAGCTTCCCTATACTGCTTTTGGGCTCCTGGAGGGTCCTGGGCAGTCCTGCGGGTAAATGGAGCAGAGCATGAAACCAGGTCTACAACAGAAAGTGGCCACTTGTGTCCACATGACCGCTCCCCATTGGGATCCCTCTTAAAGGCCCAGGCCCCAGGCAGGCTTCCCTTTGTTCTAGAGTTGGCCTGTATCTGCTTTGCTTTGCCGTGTGACCTCCCAGGGGAGGAGGACAAGGGGTAGTCCTCACTGGGCTTTCCAACTGTCCCATCTCAGGTAGACCCCATGGCCCTGCTGGAATTTATGGAGACCGAGGCCCAGGAGATCAAGATCTTGGTGTGTGGAGACAAGCATAGAAACCCAGGCCTTTTCCTGTGTCTTTTCCTGTGCTGTTGCTTCTTGTGGTGAACCTGGGTCTGAGAATGAGGAGGGAGGCAAGAAGGATGGGACCCATACTCCCTCGGCCCTCCTCTTTCCCTTTCACCCACTGCTGCACTATGTGGATTGCAGAAAAATAGAGGTGATGCGTTTGGGGGTCAGGACCTGTGTGTGGTAGAAACAGGAGGGGACCCATGATCCTCCAGCACTTTAAAAGGCACCGGAAAGGCCAGGGATTTAGCTCAGTGGTTCCGACATCTGCCTCAAAAGCTCAAGGTCCCAAGTTCGGTCCCAAGTTCGATCCCTGATACCAAAAAAAAAAAAGGGCACCTGAAGCACACGCCTGTAATTCCAGCACTCTGGAGCCTGAGGAAGGAGGATCAACATGAGTTTGAGGCCAGCCTGGGCTACATAGTGAGTTCAAGGCCAGCCTGAACTACAAAGTGAGACCCTGTCTCAAAAAAAAACAACAAACGATGGACTGGGGATTTAGCTGAGTGGTTCTGGTGCCTGCCTGGCAAGGGCAAGGTCCCAAGTTCAATCCCTGATACCAAAAAAA
This sequence comes from Heterocephalus glaber, assembly GCF_000247695.1. The sequence goes on along the minus strand of NW_004624969.1, from coordinate 401,562 downwards.
CAAAACAAACAAAAGGCACCTGAGCCTTATTGGCATTGGCCCTCCTTTGTCCAGAAACAATTCTTGCTAAAGAAAAAAAGAAACAATTCTTGCTGTGTATAGAGCCTTGCCTTTCGTGGGACCTTGGGGAGCCTGGGGTTCCTTTTTGCCTTTCTTTGTCTTTGCTATCTGGCTCTCCTTGCTCCCTGCCTTTCTTTCCACCATAGGAAAATGAGGCCAGGTCTTTTGGATGAGAAGCAGGAATTTGGAAGTGGAAGGCACAAGTGGCAAGACCAAAGATAGCAGTGATTTAATCTTCTCCTTAGAATGCCCAGCGGAGGATGGTGTGTCCTGGACACAGCAAATCCTGATGCTGCCCCCAGCTCCTGTCCAGTCCTCTGACCCTCAGGAAGAGTCTGAAACATGAAGTGGTTACCCAAGGTGGTTTGGAAGTGTGGTGGGCTCCCAGGGGTGGCAGAGGCTAGTGAGAGAGGGGCCACAGGGCCAGGGTGCGTCCCGGGTACTTTCTCAGAGAAGATGGCAGCTCCACGTGGCTTTAGCTCTGGCCAGGCTGGGCAAGTGGGAAAGGATTTAAAGGAAGTGTGGGAGGAATGGGGTAAGGGAGTGGAGGGTGTTTGATGATTCCACAGAAAGCTAGGAAAGCAGCAGCAGATGTCAGACAGGTCCCATCTACAGCTCCTGGCTCTGGAAGCAAAGCTATTAGGAAACTAGGTGGGGAGAGAATTTCTGGAAGCTGCACAATGCTCTCCCTCAATCTGCTGGGGCTGTCCTAGTCTTTGATTAGCTCAAAGCCAAATGGATGACCTTGGGGAAATCCCTTAAATTCTTTGAGCCAGTTTCTTCTATTTTAAGTTGGGGAGATGGGTGGTGATTTCAAAAGCTGTTCTAAGCACTGCATAAGATGCAGGGTGGAGTGTGGAGTTCAAGTGTTCTTAGAGTGTCACTACTGTATGGGCCCCTAAGCTGTCTTTTTAGACGATATGCCTGCTGCTGCCGTGGTAACTTAGGTGGTTTCTCTCAGGTGCTGACAATGCACCTGGGTGGCACTGTGGTCGTGTTATTCCCTGGGAGCACTGGGAAGCTTTGGGGGTCATGATTGCTGTCCTTGACTTTAACACTGTGGCTGTTTATGGGGAGACAGTGGGCAGAGCTTGGATCTGGCTGGACTCGAGCTGCAGAGGAGACACTCTGGAGGTGTGAGGGGCTGACTTTGCCTGGAGCCTTGTTGCCAAGTCCAAGTCCCTGCCGTGGAATCTCTGAGGTAGGAAGGAAGGGACGAGGGGACAGTGAATGCCTGCAGCCATGCCTTGTCATCTTGAGCTCAGATCGGACTCTGCTCCCTTTTTTGGGGGGCCGTACCAGGGATCGACCTCTGGACCTTGCGCTTGCGAGGCGGGCAGCAGCACCACTGAGCTACATCCCTGGCCCAGGTTCTGCTCCTTTAACCCCTAGTGTTAAAGCTGAGAGGATATGGGACTCCTCTGCTGTAAGCTGGCCCTAGCACCCTGCTGTGCCACACTCTGTTACCCTTGTGGGCAGTCAGAGAGAAATATCATGAAATGCTTGAAAAATGTGGGTAGAAAAAGCTTACTAGTGGAAATGAAAGGCTGGCATGAGCTATGAAGGTACTTTGTTCTTGGAGGCCTTTTTTCTTTGCCATAGCTATTGTCAGTCCTGAGATGTATTTATCTCAGGGACAGACCTGGGGGTGGTGTGTTTCTAGCAGACACTTTACTTTGTGTAGTGTATACCCTGCCTTACAAAAGCAGAGCAATTCTCACTGTCAGCTATTGAGTGCCAGCTGTATGCTGGACACTGTATACATTGATGATCTTACCCAGTGAAGCAGGTATCATTATTTCCAACCAAAGTCAGTGAGGGGAACTCACCTGCAGAGGTGAGCTAGTGATCAGACCAAGTCTGTCTGATCCTAAAACCAGTGACTTTTGACCCCTACTCTCTTCTCTGAAGGCATCCAACCCTGCTCTCTCCACCCCCCCCCCCTTTTCTTTTTTTGAGACAAAGTCTCACTATGTAGTTCAGGTTGGCTTTGAACTGATTTTGTAGCTCATGCTGGCCTCAAACTCATGATCCTCTTGCCTCAGCCTCCTGAGTGCTGAGGTTACAGGCATGTGCCACCACACCCTGCTTCCATTTTTAATGCGTCTGTTGCTTAAAGTTTCTGGTCATAGTTACAAGATGTTCTTTTTGGAAGAACACATAAAACACAAGTATGACAGCCTGTGAACAGCAGGAAGGCGTCTGGGGAGGGTGGGCCTAGCGGGAGTGGCGAGCACAGTGTGGTGGATGGGTGAGAGGTGGGGGACAGAAGCCACAGGGTACAGTGCATGTGACAGTGTCCTCAGGCAGACCCCTTGTTGCCTCAGGAAGCCAAGGCCTCCTCTATTCTTTTCATCTCCATCTGGGGCTCAGAAAGTACGCTCAGTGATCTCATGTCTCTTCTGCCCTGTTTATGTTACAAAAGTGAAGTTCATGTGGCTTGAGTCTCATTTCCTGGGGAAATCAGCCTGGCCTAGGATTCCATTGTCTTCTGGGACTGGGAAGTTACGGAAGGCTGACTTCGGTCCCAGCTGAAGGTCGCCTTCCCAGCCTCTGGACTCCGTCCACTGCTTCAGCAGAGCCAAGCTCCTGGCCCAGGGTGGTGGCTGTGCTCCGAGCACCCTGGACTGTGTGTCCATGGCCAGGTGGTAGCTGTTTCGCCACACAAACTTCCCTCTTCCACTGTCCTGGGCTCCTGGATGCTCCTTTTCCACTCAACACAAATCAGGATATGAAGTGTTGTCAGAGCTGGAGTTCACTGTCATCTCTTTCTGTTTCTCTGAAACAGTGACCGGCGAGGTCTGAGTTAGTGGCTGGATGTTCCATCAAACCTGTAGGGCAGGGTTCAGGAAGTGCATGTAGTCGTTGGGCTCAAAGGTCCTCCTCCCTGACCTGGCATCTCTGCCTGGACAGATGGTGCATTGCAGGAGCTGCTTGTGTTCTTCTTGCATCTCATGTGTTCACACCTGGGGCACTGTCCCCTTCAGTCACAGTGAGCAGCTGCCTAGCAGCACACTCCATGGAGGCACATAGTCATAGTCTGTGTGGTGATTCTCCTGTGTGGTGATTCTCCTAATGTGGGCATTTGGGGCTCTTTCCGGTTTCTTACTTTAAAACTATCCTGAGAACGTCTTTGCAGAACCAGTCTGTGGGAAGGGAAGGGGATGTTTTGGCACCAGGAATCAGAGAGCCTGGCTAAGGTGCCACCAGTGTGTTCCCAAGCCCAGAGCTGTGCCATATATGTGCTTCAGGATGATGCCACTGCAGCTGGGGTTTCCACCATAGCCTCCTCCTTTTCTGATGGGTGTTTGCTCTTGCTGGGATCTCCCATGGCTTTGCTCCTCATGGGCCCTGGTGGCCACCATGGTTAGATTCAGAGGGCTTCATGGCTGGTGTCTCATCTTGCAGGTTGGGTCACTGTGGCCTCCTTTTCATTCCACAGAACTGCTTCTCTGATCATTCACTTATCTTTAAATAGACGAATTCATGAGTATGCCCTGGGGTAGATATTTCAGTCAGTGCCCAAAACTGAGTCTGTCATCATCTTCTTGCCTGTCCCCAGAAGCCTGTGTGACCGCTTCCTGTGCTACCTTCCAGAGGGTTTTTCTGCACGTTTTTATGTGTAGAAATGTGAAGCTATGAGTCATTTTGTTTTATTGCCTCATCTGTTCCTTGACACTTTTTTTTTGTACTGGGGATCAAATTCAGGACCTTGTGCTTGCAAGGCAGGCATGGTGCCACTGAACTAAATCCCTAGCCCTCCTTGACACTTTTTGATTCTCAAAGGTAAAAGAAATCCTCTGCTTAGTGGAAGAACAATAGAAAATGGAAGCAAAGGGCCGGGGATTTAGCTCGCCGCCTGCTGTGCAAGCGCAAGGACCCGAGTTAAACAAAACAAAAAAATGGAAGCAAAGTGGATATTGAAGTATTTTTGTTTTGGTACTGGGAATCGAACTTAGGACCTTGCGCTTGCCAGGCAGATGTGGTGCCACTGAGCTAAATCCCCAGCCCTCAAAGTATTTTTATTTGCCTTAATTTTTTAAAACTTCAAGAATAATATACTCATGTTCATGATGGTCTAGAGGAAAAACATGCTTCAGCTTTCCTCGAGGGAGCAGTGATTGGCTTCCTTTACCCTTACACACACACACACACACACACACACACACACGCGCGCGCGCGCGCAGTGTAACACTTGCTGTCCTTTTTTTCCTTGCTTTCACAATTTGTGTGCAAATGCTTAATTGGTTTATACCAAAGCTTGTATTTCTCTAATTCCTTAGGTGAATTTTTAAGAAATAGTTGCATTTGTGTCTTCTGCAGACTGCCTTGCTTTCTTGAGGATGACGGAAAGCCATGACCAGGCTGTGCTGTCATGGCCAGGGTGACTGTGTCCCAGTGCAGCCTAGCTTCCCGCCCCCCAGAAGGGCTGCTCATTGTGCCTCTACCCTGGGTCTGCCGAGTGGGAACAGAATCCAAGAAATGGAAACTATGCATGGGAGAAAGATGACAAACGTGTTTCTTTTCCATTTGCCTGCCTTCAGGGTTACCCCTTTAAGATTAGATTAAGAGCATTCTCGAGAGCACCCAGAACTATCTGGCAGGCTGCTGGGAAGCTGCTGGTGTTCGGACAAAACCCTCGGAGCAGAGTGGGCCAACCCAGGCTGTGTTTCTGCCTGCCCTCAACTTCTCCCTGATGTTGTAGCAACTGCATATGGTGTGTGACCAAAATGCTAGGCTAATGACTTACCCCGAGAGTTCACTTCCATTTTGGCAGCATTTTCTGGCTCTTCTTCCAAACTCTAGTTGGTTAATCCTTTTTCCTTTTTAAAAGTGCTTCAAATTTCCTTTTATTTTTGTACGCCTCATCAGATAAACATACATATATAACTTATTTTTTATTTTTGGTACTAGAGATTGAACCCACGGGCTTGTGTTTGCTAAGCTCTGCCCCTGAGCTGTATGCTAAACTCACAGATAATTTAAAGTCAGTCCTCCACTACCATCCCCTGGTCATGGTCAGCACCCAGGCGTGCAGTGTGGTCCCCTCCCCGTCACAGCTGTCAGTAGTCACTGCCATCCTAACTGGGCCATCACCATCTCCTTACTTTCCTTTGTAGTTTTGTCTGCAGTCATTCCCAGACATCAGCATCCCAATCTAGGTTCGCCTGTGCTCTAGAAGCTCTGTAGTCTAGTACTGCAGTATTGTTCTGCTTTTGCTGTTTCTGTCAAATTCATTCATGCTCATTCATGTTCCTTTCCACTGCTGTGTAGCTCAGTAATATGAACACATGACAGTTTACCCATTTTACCATTGATAAACATTTGGGTTTGTCCAATTTCTGGCTGTTTGAAAGAGTGTTATAAATGTCCTTGTGCTTAACTTGTGTTTTATTAGATAATAACAATATGCCCTTCTGGTTGGTCCTTAGGCACACATTCCACACAGCTGTGATTTGGCGTGGATGTTTATTTGATCTTAATTCTTAGCGACACCTGCTCCTCTCCAGGCCTCATGCTATTCCCAGAAGGAGATGTGTCCATTATTGCTCTGTTTTACACTGAGCCTGCAGCCTGCAGTGTGGTTCTGTGCTTCCCGAAAGGCTGCTGGAAATGTTTGACACTTTCATTAGTGCTCCGTGCTTTTTGCAAAGTCAAATGTGTGATGAGACACATCTACCATCTAGATGTTTGTGGAACTCTTTCTAGTCTAGGCAGAGCTGCCCTGGGGGTACAGATCTGGGCGATTGTGGTTTTGTTGTTTACTCTCTTTCACAACTGTCATTTCCACTCAGGTTGGCCTTTCTTAGATCAGAGATGACCCAGGGAGGGGTGGAGTGGGGAGTGTAGAGGGGCAGCTCCAGTGGCGAGGCTGAGTCTGCAGGCCTCCCCAGAATAGTGTCTGTGGGTTCCAGAAAGGAAGTGGTTCCTTCCCATCTGTGGAAGCTGGCTGTGCATCTAGGTCAGCACCCGAGAGGCACGGGACTGGCTGACACTGTGGAGACAACGTTTGCGTGGATTCTCTGCACCAGCCGTAGTTTGAGCTGTGTGGACCTAGAAGGAAAATAGGAGAGAGAAAAGAGCTGGGTGTGGTGGTGCACACCTCTGTTCCCAGCGTTCTTAAGAGGCTAAGGCAGGAGGATGGCTTTGAGTCCAAGGCCCCCTAGCCTGCATAGTGAGTTCCAAGGCCAGCCTGAACTATAGGGAGACCCTGTCTCAAAAACAAAGGAGAAAATGGGCCAGGAATTTAGCTCAGTGGTTTCGCCGCCTGCTGCGCAAGCGCAAGGACCAAAGTTCGATCCCTGGTACCAAAAAAAGAAAAAAAGAAAATAAATTTCTGCAGAATTTTTATTAATGAAAGCTAAGCGTAGTAATAGCCATGGAGTAGCTGCTAATGAGAAGAGTGAGTTTCTTTTGGAGGGAGACATTTCTCTGCATTGGGGTTCCAAGTCCTCCCCAGAGTCACATCTGACTGGAAGTGTCCACCTGTACAAACCTTAGGTCGTGACTGCGCAGACAGGCTGTGGCCACATTTGGCCTGTGGCCCACCATCTTCCCTCCTGAGCCAGGCCACCTCCTCAGGCAGGCTGTGGAGGTCACCATACTGCCCAGCCTGCCATCGAGACATAGGTGCTGTCTCACCAGGTGGGGACACCTGTGGGGTTCTGTGGGGCCAAAGGGAGGCTGCAGAGCTGCGCTCTCAGGGAGGAGGCATGTCACAGGTGACCGCCATGCTGAGGGGTCAGAGGAGCCCTTGAGTCATCCTGTGTGGCTGGAGCTCTCCAGCAAGGTAGCAGGGCACGGGGAGCCAAATTTGTGAGCTTCTCATTTTTGTCTGGATGGCAGCATTCCTCTCTGGCCTGGGACTGCCGTATTGCTCTGCACAGGTGTGACAGAGAGGACTGAACAACAGTGTGACCTGTTCCACTGTGGGCTCACCTTTACCTGTGCCATTCACAGTCCCTGTGTGCCGGCCCAATACTTATTTTCTTTGGCAGTATTTGATTATGGGGCTCTTTTTGTTTGTTTTTTTTTTGGTTTTTTAAAGACAAGGTCTCGTTATGTAGTTCAGACCAGCCTTGAATTCACTGTGTAACCCAGGCTGGCCTTGAACTCACTATGTAGCCCCTCAAACTTATAGCGATCCTCCTGCCTCAGCCTCCAGAGTGCTGGAATTACAGGCATGCACCACTGTACCCAGCTTCCTTGCAAATATTTTAGACATGTATCTATCGTCTTGTTTATGCCATAAGTTTACTCTGTAAAACTTGTTTTACAAACTAAAAGATTAGTCTGAGTCTTAGTTTTCACAGTTAGGAGGTTTGGCTGGACTTATGCTGCCAGGCAAGCTCTACTTAGATGTTTATTGTCTCTCACATTTTTGTGTTTGGAGTTTTTACACACAAATTCTGGTGAAAGTTGTGGTGGTTTTCCTTCTTCTGAGTTTAAGTAGATTTGGGGAGGGTAGCTGAGTGCTAAATTGGGTCGCAGATCTCAGCCAAGCTGGCAAACAGCTTTGCTTTCTGGAGACTTTTAAAAGTTTTGTTATTTTTGTTGCTTTAATATTCCAGGGCTGTTTTTATAAATTAATGGACATAGGCTTTTTCTCTCCCTCAGACTTAATCGTTGTCAGTTGGCCCGACCAAGTGTAATCATGGTATCAGGCTGTCATAAAAGGGTGTCTTTGAGTAGGGAGGGAATTGCTCTCCCTCCCTTGGTTTTAATTAAAACCACCTCTGCCACCCAGTGTGGCCCAGTGCACGTCACCTCTAATCTTTCCTTGACAGTGAGCAAGCAGCAGTGTTTACACACTGTCCCAATTCAGGAAACCCTGCTTCCCTCCCCTAGCAGGGCAGAAGACCCCCACAGCAGTGTGTTTTACAAGACTTCTGCAGTGCATTTTTGGGAGGGCTGTGTCCACACGCACAGGGAGGACACTTGTCTGAGTCCCGCCGTGTGGCAGTGTGCCTGCCTCCCACGCTGACATAGACCACCACCTCCAGGATGGAGCTGAACTCAGGTGATACTGCTGCACTGTCACCTGCGGGATGGCAATCAGAGGCTGGAGAGGCAGACAGGTCGATGTCTCAGACTGATTCGCAGGAGTCCACGCCTGGCATCAGGCCCCACCTGGCTTCTGAACTGTGGTTCCAGCCAGTTCCTGCCTCTTTGGAGAGTTTTTCCAGGTCCACTCCCTGCCACCCTGAGCAGTTACCGAGCAACCTCCCAGTACCCCATCAGCCCTTCCCCTTGCCTCGGGAACACTGTCTGCTGGCGTGGTGTCCTGCTCTGTGGCAGGCACAGGGATGTGCTGATGAAATAAACATCAGCTCTTTGCTGGGTGCATACCTATAATCCCAGCACTTGGGAGGCTGAGGTGGAAAGAACGCTGTGAGTTTAGGGCTAAGTTGGGCTACTTAAGTGAGTTCAAGGCCAGTCTGAACTACATAGCGAGACTCTTGTCTTAGGAAAAAAAGAGAGAGAAATTTTAACTGTCTTGAATCTGTTCTTATCAACTCTTTTTTACAACATGGCAGAAAATTATGTTTTTTAAAAAATGGACATTTTTAGTTTTTGGATCCTAGCAACATTAAACAGAAAAGCCAGGCATGGTGGCATATGCTTTGTAATCCTAGCACTCTGGGAGGCTGAGGCAGGAGGATCACAAGTTTGAGCCCAGGTTGGGCAATTTAGCAAGACTGTCTCAAAAAAGAGCTGGGGGTGTAGTCCATTGTGAAGGCCCTGGGTTCCATTTGCAAGACTGTAACAAACACATAGGAAGTAAAGTTCCCACATGCCCTATTCATGCCCTTTCTGCTGTCATCATCCCCCACAGAGGGACATTTGCTATCATGGATGAGCCTACAGCAGCAAGTAGTTATGGCCTGAGGTCCATACTTTTCATCATTCTGTGGGTATGGGACGCAAGTACAGTGGCATGATCAAAATGCCTTTTGGGGCCGGGGGTGTAGCACAGTAGTGTAGCACCTGCCTAGCAAGGGTGAGGTCCGAAGTTCAATCCCCAGTATCCCCTCCAAAAACCCCCCAAAACAACACCTTTTTATATTGTAACTACTGTGAAAAGTCTGGTAATCAACTTCCTGTTTAAAATTGTCACCACTGATCACATGTTCCAATCAAACAACCATTGTTTGCTTTAGAGTAGGACCTCGTGTGCTGCCTTTGGAAGCAGATCCCAGAGGTGGCCTGGGAAGGCTGAGTCCCCACGCTATTGCTCTCAGCTCTCAGATGATCAGCCACCAAGTGCTTTGTGACAGAAACCCATGATCAGCACTGTTGCTGAGCTCTGCAATGCCAGGTGCCAGGCTGGGTGCTTCCCTGCCGTTCCTGATGTGGTTGGCGTGGCAGCCCTGTGATTGGCATCACTGCACCTGTTTACAGATGTTCACCTAAGAGTTGAGCCCTTTGGTCCCCATGCTTCTCCAGGTGTAGTGGGGGTCCAAAGACATTTTATTCTCTTTTGTGTAAATCTCCAGGTTTCATGAGTCCTTGAACAAATACTGCTTGAGTGCCTACTGTGTGTAGGCATTGCAAGTGCTGTATACTGCTACTGTGTGGTAGCTGATCTATAAATATTTGCGGGTCTGTTTAATCAGTCAGCCTTGCAAAGGTAGGTATTATTACTACCAGTTTCTGGAAGAGAAACCTGAGCAGCGGGAAGGATTAAGAACGTGCCTTCTACCTCAGCTGACAGATTTGTATCTGGGTCTTTCCAAAAATCAGGAGTGAGGGCTTGGGGATTTAGCTCAGTGGTTCCGCCACCTGCCTCGCAAGCGCAGGAATCTGAGTTCGATCCCCAGTACCCCCCAAAAAATATACAGGCCAAAATCAGGAGTGGTTTGACACACCCCCCCCCAACCACCCCAGCACCTGTGTCTGCAGTCCTGTGTCCACCTTGGCACCCATTGCCCCTGGGGGACAGGATGCAGACATGGGCAGCCCATACTGACTGGAGTCTTGCTGGCACACAGGGCACTGAAACATGGTGAGCTGTCTGTCGAGGCCCCTGCACTTCACTGCAGGGGCCTGTTTCTGGCAGGGACTGTGACCAGGGCCACCTGCTTCAGGTGGATGAGGCAGGACAAGAGCTGATTTTGTGGCTGCTGACAGAACTGCTGTGCATTGCCGTTTGCAAGCAGCACTGCACCCCAGGCAGAGGATTTGTGCCCCTGAGCAACCCCATGGTCCTGACGGTACAGCAAGGGGCTCTGGGGCTCACATGTGGCCACTCTGTAGTTGTAGTGTCTAAGGACAAACCTTTTTTTTTTTTTTATGCTTAAATTCTTTTATTGGTACATTTTAGGTAAACAATACATTTACATTTATCATTGGGTGTTTGTACCTGTACATGATGTATCTTGGTTCTTATTTTTCTCCTGTTACCTGTGCGCCCTTCACTCCCTCCGCCCTTCCCTATTTACATAGGCTTTGTTTCCATTTTTTTCTTTTCTCATAATTTTTCCTTTCTCCTTCCCCTCCCACCACCTCTACCCCTTTGGACCTTTTCTTCCTATTTCGCATTAGCAATTATTCATTTTAATCATTTTCATCCTTACTTATATTTTCAGTTTCTCAAACTAGAGAAACTTACGTATTTACACACATGTGTCCTATTTATTTCACTTCACAGGATGGCCTCAATATGCATCCATTTAGCTATAAATGTCTCTAGTTTCTCGTTCTTTATGGCTGAGTAGTACACCATTTTAAAAAAATATTATTTTATTGGTACATTTTAGGTATACAATATAATGACATCATCTTTGGAAATTTGCATCTTTACATAATGTCTCTTGGTTCTTATTTTTCCCCCTTCCTCTGCCCTCCCTTCAACCCCTC
>NW_004624969.1:284937-385796 GCF_000247695.1 Heterocephalus glaber | reverse complement strand
TATCTGTTTCTGTTCTAGAGCCTCTAATCAATATGTTTCACTCTGCTCACCATCTCTGTAGTTATCTGGGAAATTATTTCTGTTTTGAATTTTTCTAGAGCCTCATTCATTTGTTTTGTTACTTCCTGTGCCATCAGTTCAGGGTGTCCAGGTGGTTGATTATCATATTTTCCCACCTCGTTTCCCCCAAAATTTGCCTTTGGTAGGGTGGAAGTCTGATTTCGTGCCTTGCTTAAATGTCTTCTCATTTTTCTTTTTGGTACTGTCCTTGGTTTAATTCCTGGGTTGATACTGCGAAATTGCATATTGTAAGTATCTTTGTTGCTTATGTTTAGAACCCTTGTGGAATGATTGCTTTTCAGAGGTGTCTTCCAGATACAGCTGGTCTTTAGGTTTTGAGTCTCTAATGACTCTGAGGCTTAGCCCAAATAATAGCAATCAGCAACACCATAGCATCAAGCACAGCTTAGAAAATGACAATTTGGGCCGGGGATTTAGCTCAGTGGTTTCACTGCCTGCTGCACAAGTGCAAGGACCCAAGTTCGATCCCTGGTACCAAAAAAAAAAAGGAAAAGACAATTTGTGGTAGTTATTAATGTATCACCTTTAACTGTGTGAATTATATCAAAATCGAGGACCAGCCCAACATACATTTACATGAATAAACTCTTCAATATAGCAACTTTACAGGATGGGGAGTTAGAAGGAGTTGGGTAGGGAGGGATAGATAGGTAGAAGGATAGGGAAAGGTTAGCAGTAAGGCCAGAAGACATAGGAAGATCATGCAAAGTCTAAGAAACTGTTGAAGACAAGAGGAAAAGACAGAATTAAAGAACAAAGATGTGAATGGAACAACCTAATAGCAATAGGGAGGCTAGATACTATATTTACTTTCCTTTAAAATGATAATCAAGAGAAGAAAAGAAAAATAAAGAAGAAATCCAAATTAGGTCCAGAACAGGAACAAAAAGGGAGATGAAGAACAATGTGGGACAGCGAGAGAACGAGTGAGAGAAATGAAAGGGAAAAAAAAAAAAGAAGAGAAAAAAAATTTGATAAGAGTAGAAAAAAAATTAGAGAAAAAAATTTTTGCAAATAACAAAAAATAAAAATGAAGGGTCTCCTTCAGGGTGTGTCTCTGCTGTCACACTAGACAACATGGGCAGCTGTGTGCAGATATAAGTCAATGCATCTTAGCAAGCCAGTAGCAGACCTGTGAGATTCAGACAGATTTCTGGCTGCTAGTCCCAAGTTGAGCTCCCTGTCCTCCTGCAGGGTTGAACTCTGCAAGGTTCTACTGCAGGTTTCAGCTGCCTTTCCCCTGAAGATAGTCCGGGTTCTGATGGGAGGTGGTGATCCCTCTAATTTACCAAGTACGGTGGTCTGGTGTGCTTTTACTGCAGAGATTCTCTTCACTTTTCCAGTGGGCTTCAGTTTTCATCGAGGAGCCTGAGAGAGGCCCTCTTTCTGTTGCTCACTTCTGCTCTATCTTGTGGAGCTCAGGGCGATGGCCTTCATGACCCCCTATGCCTCTGAGTGTGGAACCAGGTAGCAGCACAGCCAGGAGGCCAGAGGCGGGGGGGGGGCGCCTGCAGGCACCCACGTAGCTACAGTGCTCGGAGTGGGGGCGCCAGGCCACCAGGGTCCTCACCGTGCGCCAGCTGGTCGCGATGGGCCGCACAAACATGTTTTAATTGGCATATTCTCTGTATTTTAGGCTTTGGATGTGGACCGGATGGCTCTTTACAAAATGAAGAAATCGGTGAAAGCAATAAACATCTCTGGGCTGGGTGAGTACAGTTCCTGCCCTGGGGTTTCTGTGTTGGGACGGCACATTTAAAGTTCTGATGCGTAACACTGGTCACCACTAGTGAGTTAACAAACCTGGACAGCAGAGGCGAGCTGCGATGTCTCACTCCAGAAGTGGGTTTCCATCCTGGAATGGGCCTCCATCCTGCCTTTCTGTTTGAACCCACCTTAGACTGGCTGCTGAGGACACTAGTAGACTCCTGCCCCAGGTTTGGTCTGTGCCAAGAATCATACTAGAATTCCTTTTCCATTTCTCTCTCCTCCAGTTCTTGGCTTGGGAAGAAAATGAATAAATATACAAGCATTACCAACTAGTCAGAGTAAATGTATGTGTAGTACTTATGAGTCCATATTTGTCCTAGACTTAGAGATTTGCATAGGAAGAACTCACTGCAACTTTCAGCTTAAAGATGACAGGCTGTGCAGGTCTGCCACACACAAATCCTCTGCATGATAGATATTTTTTAAATGATCATTGTGTACTGCAAACATGTACTATTAAAAAAAGGTTTAAAAATAAAAATAATAATAAGATAGGTCATGAAAGCCAGTGGATATAGGAACAATCCAGGTGGGCAAATGATAAAATCCTGATTTCAAATCTGGAGGAAAAAAAAAGTTATCAAGTAACTATAGATTCACTGAGAAGCAAGATGGTGGCCCTGGGACACTGGTGGATTGTAGAGGAAAAGGGAAGCTTGTGGGATTGCACCCTCCTCAGGGCCAGGAGTAGCATGGGTGCCTGTGGGTGGCCCCTGGTATCCCTGCCATGTCCTCTGCACCCTGTGGGGCCTTCCTGTAGCCATGGGGACTGGAGCAGGAGGACAAGGAATGTCCATCCTAGTAGTGGTGAGGTCAGCAGGACATGGACCCCACTCAGTAGTGGGAGCACAAAGTAACAAGGCTCTCAGGGACCCAGCCAGTGGCCTTTCTGAAGTTCCACCTGTCCAGCAGGCTGGCCATCCACCTGACCTTGGTGAGGGGGCTCTCCTATTTTGGTCATCTTGTATCCATCTATCATGGTGTGCCAACTTTGAGTTATTATAGGGCCATGAGTCTGATTTTTTTTTAAAAGCCAGATTCCTGGTTTTGCAATCTTTATTTTAATACAAGTGTTGTCTCCTTCCAAAACGTTACCTGAGGAAACTATACTTTTCCTGTGATGTTGCTGACATCATTTGCAGCATTTTGGAAACTCTTTTTCTAGAACTGCTTTTTGTAGCACATTCTTTTGAATATATTTAGTAGGAGAGTCTAAGGACAGATTGAATTGTCAGAAATAAGTCAGGCACATTCAATTAGGGATTAAGGTGCTGGCTACCACAATTGGCTAGGTGCATTGCAACTGCTCCGAGGGCCCTCATTTCACAGAGGGCCCCTGTTGTGTTCAGAGCGTTGACCTTCTAGGGTGACATTTGTTTAGGGAGAACATTTCATGTAGGATTGAAAGAAAAGTGATAATAATTTAGCATTTATGCCTCATCCTGCCCCCTGCCTTTTCTGATCTCTTCGTCCTTGTTTTCCTTGAGACTGGGACTGCCCCAGGTTGTCACAGGCTGACCCCATCTGACTCGTGCTGTGGCCCATGTGTTTGCTCCTGCCTGGCTGCCACCTCCTTGGTGAACTCGAGCTGACTGGCATCTGTGTCTTTGCGTAGCCCCACCCTCAGCTGCAAAAGCTCTCCCCTGCCCCAGTCACCTGGGTGGGACCTGCCTATCCTTTCCCTCCTTTCTTGAGACTTGGTACAGGGCTGACCTTCCTTGGCCCTCACCTGGGTTCCTTTCCTGTTGCTTCTGTAATGAGTTACCATGGAGCGGGTGGTTTCAAGTGACACAAATTTATCTTTCAGTTCTGCAGGTGAGAATTGCGCTGTGGGTCTCACCAGGCTGAAGTCAAGGCCTTGTCAGAGATCCTTCCTGCCAGCTCTCAGGGAGAAGCCATTTCCTTCACTTTTCCAGTTTCAGGGCCACCTGCATCCTTGCCTGTTGGCCCTTTCCATCTCCAGAGCCAGCAGGTGGCCAGGGAGTCTTTCTCACACTCTATCACTGTGACAGTCGGCTCAGGGTGCTGTGACAGAATAACAGATCCGTGGCTCAGATGACAGAAAGTTCTTTTCTCACAGGTCTGGAGGCTAGGAAGGCTCTCCTGGCTCCCAGACAGCTGCTTCCCTCCCGTGTCCTTGCATAGCAGAGAGAGAGGAAGCTGGCTCGCTGGGGTCTGTCCACAGCAGGGAACCCATCCCGTCATGAAGGTCCCACCCTCGGGACCTCATCTGAACCTGACGGCTCCCAGTGACTTCTCCCAGTGCCACCACACTGGGGTGTATGCTTCAGTGTTTGAATTTGGAGAGACAGAGTTCACTGTCAAAGCAGACAGTGACTCTTCTGCCTCCCTCTCCCATATTCAAGCATCCAGTTGATTATATGGCACCCCACAGATTATCCGGGATAATCTCCCCACCACAGATTCAGTTGATTCCCCTTGCTGAGTAGATACAGTCACAGTTTCCAAGGAATGAGACGGAAATATCCTTGTGAGTTATGAGATGTTATTCTACCTACCACATCTCACTGTGAACACTTCCAGTTTTCAGAGTGAATCACTTTAACTCTTCCCTTCACCCCCATAGTAAAGGGTTCCTAATGTGCAGACACTGGGTTCACTTTATTTTTTTTAATTTTTTTTTTTTTTAGTGATGACATCCATTTTATTCCTGTATATAATCTGGGCTTCTGATTCTGTTAAAACTTAAATTTACTGTGTCAAAAGGCTGGAATCCAGGTTTAATTTCTTATTTATCTCAGTATTTTAACACTTTATATGAAAGACAACATTTGGAATCCAAAAGTAACTATCATCTCCAGGATAGAAAACACAAGTTATTTCTGTTTCTTATACATATACCCGTATGCACATGGCTGCCACCCACCTTCAGGTCTTGGTGTTATAGGTAGGATCTCCCTCCAGCATTAAATAATGTTAAATATGTAAACTTCTGCTCACCAATAAGAGGAAGTGAACATTTTATCTTGAAGTATTAAGTTCAGTGGTGAAAGTTATCAGAAGAATATTCTCCTGAGAGTTATTTTTTCTTAGAAAAAAAGAAAGGAAAATTAAAAGCCTCTCAGCACAGCCACAGATGCTGTGGCTGTGGGGCTCGCTGGAGATGGTGCCTCAGTCCTCTGAGTCACGCTCTGGGCCAGCAGGGCTGTGGTCTGGGTCGTCCTCAACATCTTCCAGCTCCAAGTCATCCAGTTCCTGGAACAAAGACTCCTCTACTTCCACATTATTTCCAGCATCCTCCAAGAACTGGATATCAGATGTGTCAAGATTATGATTTGCCACTTAATTTATTTTTTCCTGCTTGCTCTTCTTCTTTTATCCGTTTCTTTTTAATTTCCAAGAGTTCTGCATCAAACTTGGCTTTCCAACATAAGAAATTCTCAATTGTAACCGGGGTGCCGTGGAATAATTGCTTCTCTGCTTCTTCTGCTTCTTTTTCTTTTAGTTTCTTTTCTTCCTCTTTTCTCATTTTTATCTGATCTACTGTTTCATTTAATTTTTCTTGCACTGCTGTCCCTAGAGTAAAGATCATGAGCACACCAAGATTTTCCTCAGCCTGTAAAGCTAATAATTTTAAAATGTCTATGACATCATTATCTTCTAGGTTTTCCTGGGAAAATATTTCATAAAGAGGAGCTTCATCTAGGTATTTTTCACTGTATGTAAACTTGAGGGTAGTCTGGACAGTTTGATCATTTTCTGCAGCCTCCGATGTCACAGTGACGGTGAAGCTGGGTGGATTTTCTGATAATACTGTGAAGGAGTCGGGATAGATGGACTCCAGAGCCTCCAGTTTGTTTCACTGCTCCTCGCTGTAGTCTGTCATCGTGGCCCTGGTTGCTGCCCATGGAGCATGCCGACGCTCAGGCAGCGCCACAGAGTCCCGAGGCCTCCGGCCGGGCCTGGCCTGCTGAGCCACAGCCCCGCGCCGCTCTCGGCCAATCGCTAGTTCTGACACGGGGTTCACTTTAAATACTGCTTACTGTTGTTCTCCAGGAGTTTTGTGTGTGTTGATCTTTGTTCTTTGATTCACTGCGAGACCTTGAGATTAAGGATCTTTCCTAGGACACAGAATTGTAGGACACAGCGAATTTTATGATACAGAGCTCACAGAATTAAGAAGCCTGGATTAAAAGCTAGCAGCACTACTCAAAAAGTCTGTGATGTTAGGAATCTTTCTGAGCCTCGGTTCTTCATATGTAAAATGGGATTATTAATGCTGTAGTTTGTAGGATTATTAGTCAGGATTACTTGCGATAATACGAACAAGAGGCAGATGGGGTCCTGGACATGGACATGATTGTACTTGTACTTCCTGTGTGTTCCTTGCAGTGGTTGGTACAGAGCAAGCAGCTGCCCGTAGATGCCCAATAAATTCTCAGTTGTACATTGTTGTACTTCTCTTGCAGGTTCTTGGTGTATGAGAGGTAAGCTGAAAAATTTTAGGTATGAGCAGTGTGTATTAGGGGAGACCGTATATTCTACTATGTGAGGATTTCTGAATTAGGGGGATTTGAGGTACCTCAGTGCAGGGATCAACACACTGGTGAGCCACCTAAGTTTTTATGCCTGTGAGCTAAGAATGGTTTTTAGCATCTTACCTTGCACTTACACAGTAGCCTCCATGTTCTTCTTACCCTGCAAAGCCTCGATATTTACTGTCTATTTTTTTAGGAAAAATTTGCCAACCCCTGCTGTACAACAGTGGTCCTGAAACATCAGAGTGCATCCAGTGGGTTTTGTCGTGAAAACACAGTGGCCAGACCATGCCCTCCAGGCTCCTGGGCCACGGGTCTGGGATGCAGCCTAAGCGTTTGCTCGGTCAGCAAGGGCCCAGGGGCTGGAGCTGGTCTTAGGAAGCTGTGCTCCTGCTTTGAACACCACAGTGGGCCAAAAGGGTACGCACGTGTCCTATGTATATGCTGAACAGTAGTCTTCTCACACAAAACAAGCAAGTTGTTTAAAAGGATGACACTCTGCCGCATGTGTTTCTGGGAGGTCCTAAGAACAGGTCCACAGAAGCACCTACTGTGATGATTTGTTGAAAAACCATTCCTGTAGTAATTTTTCCAGCCCA
Source organism: Heterocephalus glaber (assembly GCF_000247695.1). The sequence goes on along the minus strand of NW_004624969.1, from coordinate 378,847 downwards.
ATGGACAAGTCTCTAGCTCCTTAAAAAAATTCCAGTTCAGGGCTGGGGATTTAGCTCAGTGCTTCTGCCGCCTGCCTTGCAAGCACAGGGTCCCGAGTTTGATCCCTGGTACAAACAACAACAAAAAATCCCAGTTCATATACATTTAAAACTCTCACTAGTCTAAAATTTCCCAAACTGTCTCAGCCCGGTGGTGTTTTCTCCCACTGGGAAGTTGAAGCTAACTTTCTTCATCTGTGTTTGACGTGTCAGTGGTTGGAAAAGTCATCTTGACCAAGGAGGAAGTAGCAAAAGACTTTCATTTTGACTTCTGTAGAATTACTGTATTTTGAAGACTTGGGACCACATTCTTACTGAGAGTGACGCCCTCTCTCTACCTTCAGTCTGAATGGTGTAGTGAAATTGCCACATTCTTGAAATGAAAACTACAAATACTAATTTTTCCTCAAACCCTTACTGTCTTCCACCTTTAGAAGAAAATGAGAGCTCACAACTTTGTGTGTCTATGTGATGTTTCTTGTTCTTTGCAACTGGTAATTAGGATATAGTATTGTTTTGTTTTTTTGAGACAGGGTCTCACTATGTAGCCCAGGCTAGCCTTGAACTCATGATCCTCCTGCCTCAGCCACCCATGTGCTGGGATTACAGACATGCACCATCATGCCCTGCAGAATATTTTAATAAAGTAAGCTTAAAGTTAATACAGAGAACTGCTTCTAGTGTAGGTACCATGTAATTAGAGTAGCGCAGTTCAAGGCAGTTCAAAAGAAATATATCCAGTTATTTAGGAAATGAAGTGTTATTGTACTTGCATTTCTACTTGTTACATGAAATAATAACAAAGTCAAGGTCATCTTTACTTTGTGCTTGGCGAAGGATACAGTGACGCTGGTACTCTGCTCCACTGTTGTGGCACTGAAAACGGTCACACTGTTTTTGGAAAGCAGTTTGTCAGTACATACCAAGGAAAATAAAAATCTCCGTATGGAAGTGTGTCTGTGCACAAAACTGTCTGTTGTGCGTGGCCGTCCTCTCACAGCAAACCCTGAAAGCCTCCTGTTGCAGAACTGGGGTCTGCTACTTGGAGTTGTGGTTATGTAACAACATGAAGGAAAATTCTTGTGATCCACTCTTCAGGGAGCAGAAATCAGTCTACAAAACAGATGTACATATTTCTGTGATAAAAGAACTGGAAGATTATAACATGCTGATAAAAAGCATATCTGTGTTGACATTTATAAATGTGATGGTAGAATACTAAAAATGATGATGGTGAAAATCGAACACTCATGGAATATTTGTTATAAGCCAAACACTATGCTAAATAAATATTTTCTATAAATTTACTTACACAACAGCGTTATGAGGTAGGTCCTGTCCACTGGCAGCTCAGAGACACAGTACCAGTTTGGCCAGGTTGTGTGGCCAGCAGCAGAGCCCCTGCAGCCCTGACCCAGGTGTGCCTCCTGCTCCTCTTAGCCTTGGTGGCCCTTGGTGGTGTTGGGCAGGACATGAGTGAGGTGCCTCTGTCCTTTGGGAAAAAAACCCAGGTGGGTTTGGTTGATCCCAAGTTCAATATGAGCCAGCACATGACATGTGTGCTGAAGGCAAGACACCAGTAACCTCAGTGACACCTGAAGGTCATCCCCCCATTGAACAGCGTTTGAAGAACCTCAGTCTTAGTGCCTGTTTTAGTTACTTCCCACGTTGGCTGAGACAAAACACTGAAGACCCACATTTTAGAGGAGAGGTTTATTTTGGCTCACAGTCCATAGCCAGCTGGCTCCAAGGCAGGGTGGCATGGTACAGGGTCCTAGCAGAGGAGAGCTGCTCACTGAGCTGCTCACTGCATGGCAATAGGAAGCAGAGCCAGAAGGGAGGAGCTGGGAGGGGAGATAAACCATTCCAGGCCATGCCCCCAGACTGCTTCTTCCACCCGGCCCCCGCCTCCTAGTGGCAATCAGCTCTATGTCTCCATTGTCCAGTCACCTTTCAAAGGGCCCCACCTTTGGGCCCTTGAGGTTTTGAGGTGACCTTTAGCTGTGTGAACCATAACTTTGCTAGAGGAACCTCATCAATTTTATTATATGCGCTGCTGAAGTGAGCACTGGAGGAACCTCATCATAAGGGGACCTCTGAAGGACCTGGGATTTTGGGTTTTGAAGGCTAGGGAGAAGGGATGTTTGAATGGCTTTCTCTGCACTGAGGAGGACAAGCATAATACTTGATCCTTTCAAGGGTGGCTTTGCCAGAAGTTTTGACTCCAGTTTGAGAGAGCAGTAGCAGGGTGAGCAGCCTCAGAGGTGAGCCGGTTGTGGGAAGGTTCCAGCAGCGGGTTCGTGCCCCTAGCCCCTGAGATGGAAGTAGAGGAAGTCATAGACAGGAAAACTTGGCAGTGTCGCCATTTCTGAGCCCCTGAGCATCTAGCTCTCCCCTCCCTGGTTAAGAAGGTGACTTGTGGAATCTGAGCAGCAGTGATCAGCATATTTGTCATGGAAGAAGCGTGGGTCTGAAGGAATTCCAAAGCTGTGACTTAGAGGCTAACATCAGCGTGAATCACGCCAGGGTTCTCTGGGCTGATTTGGCAGGAGACTAAGGCTCACCTGGACTAGGGTGCCCTCACTTGGTGCATTGGGTCTATGAGCAGGCTTACATGGCATGTGCCCCCCAAATGGTATGCAAGAAAAGGCATCTGGAGAGATCGTCCAGAGCACTTCTGATTTTTATTGGTGGTGTGATAGCTGACTCCCCCTCAAAAAAACCACTAGTGGGCCCTGGTAGATATTATCATCTGGTTCTCTGTTTACCTTTTTGTGAAGCACTGGCCAAATTATTCACCAGATACCTCGGAATCTGTTTCCTCATCTGTGAGATCCAGCAGAGTTGTTGTAAAGATGAAAGATTATTTTTCTAATTTATTTCACTTAGCTTTATGATCTCAAGGTACATCCATTTCCCTACAAATGACTCAGATTTATCCTTCTTTATGGCAGAGTAGTACTCTATTATGTATAACTACCACTCTTTCTTTATACACTCGCCTGTTATGTAACCTCTTGGATGAGAAACTTAAAAGTATAAATAATTTTAAAAACAATAAAAGATAGATAATAGGAAATAGCGAGATAGTTTTTGGAAATAGGAAGAGGATCTGCAGAAACAGAAGGACGGGGCGGGGAGGAGAGGGGAAGGAGATGAAAAGAATTAAGTATACATACTACCCCCTAAGATGAAGGTAAACATTATGTGCTGCAAAGATGTACTAATAAAGATTATTTCTCTAGCTATGTAGCCTCCACAGCATGAGTGGTACCAGCTATGCGAGGAGACTTCAGAAACTGGGACTTTCCAGGGGCTACTGACTGGCTCAAGGGATGAGGGCCTTGCCAGACCCCATGAGTCAGTCTTGCTCCTTCAGGGAGAGGGTAATGTCTTACTAAGTCATCACTGGTGCACCCTGGGAATAGTGGGGATCGTGTCCCAGGTGCAGTGAGGGACCGGGCTGGAGGCAGCTTGTAGTGGCAGAGTGAACGTGCTGTGCTGTGATTAATGACTGCTTTGCCTGTGTGAGCTCGTCACCATTAAAGGACCTTGCTGGGATTGAATACAAAGTTCCGGTCACTTGTAGTCGATTCCCCTCCTGGCTTTAGTTTTGAATCCCAGCTTGCTGGTTGGTCTCAGCAGCCCTGGGATGTGAGCGGCCCCCAGGGGCAGCTGTTAGCTCTGCTTCTTCTCATCCTCTACTGGAATCTGTTGGCATGGATTCCAATCAGCCTCCCTTGTCCCCAGCCCCGGGGCATCTGTTCCTTCCCTCTGGAGTGCTGGGTCCCTACCCAGGGTGCTCGGTAGCTGGAAGGTTGTAAATGAACACCTTGCTAAGTTGCATTGACAGGTTCTGAACTTCATTCCTCATTGTCACCTCCAGGGCCATCTTTCTGAATGCAGATTTTATGTCCACCCCTGCACTGGGCTGGAAGTAACAGGTGAAAGGTGTGTGATATGGGTGGAGGTAGTTGAAAGTAGCCTGGCTATAGGGCTTCCTGTCCTTGGCAATGTCATGTTGGTGGCTGAAGGTGGGCTGGGTGTACCCCTCACCCCTTGATTTTTTAGCAACGCCATGTTGGTGCCTTCCTGCCTGTGCCCTGACTGACTTGGACACGTGAGTGCCGTGTATGTTGGTGTGGCCCATTGAAGAGCAGTAGAGGGGCCCCCTTTGTCCCTTTTGGGTCCAGCCATTTTTACTTAAGCTATGTACGCTAGGCCTTCTCCTTGATAGCTAATTTTTAAATAACAAGCAAATAAATTGAGAAATATACAACAAAACCTAACTGTTGCCGGTAAACCTAGCACGTGCATGTTCTTGCTGGTTTCACGGTAGATTTCTCTGCAGGATTAGCTCATCCTTTGAATAGATGGGTGGGTTTCATGCAGTGCAGTGTGAAGAACTGGGGTGTATGGGGACAGAACCAGGAGGCAATGGGCCTGGGCCTGGTGTGCTCTCTGTAACCCACATGCTCATTTCCCAGAGTCCTCCAATGAGAGACCTTGGGCTCTGCATTAATAAGACAGATTTGAAAACCAGGGGGAAGTGAAAGAGCAGCTCTTCTGGGAAAAACAGCTTTCATATTCTGTAAATAAAAGTGGTAGACCCATTTTGGGTTCTTGCCAGAAACTTTATTTTCAAGCTGTTTATTTTAGGTACCTTTTCCAAGTTTTATTTGGCAAAAGACAGACATATGCACTCCACGACTTCTGTTTTCTGATAGGAAAATCTCTGACTTCGGGTGATGTGGGTCAGACAGTTACCAGCTTTCCGGATGGTCTGCTGTTTGTCCAGCAGGCACCACGCCGGGTATCCTGGGAAAACATGCAGGATAGGGCTTGTGAGCTTCTGCAAGCTGCCTCATGTTCATTTACAGGATGAGAATTATGAGTAGAAACCCCCAGCTTGACTGGTGTGAAGAGATCTCTACTGACCTAACCAGGGAGGCTTGAATATTAGAAAATAATAACAATGAGTGCTGTGGATCAAAGAGCTTCAAATATAAAGCACCGAGATAACAGTAACAGTGACAGCAACAAGCAGCCAGAAAACTCCTGATCACCCTGTGAGGTGGCTGGGGTTCAACACATTGCTTTGAAGATTTGTAAAAAAGAATTTTCTTTAGTTGGATGATCCTGGGGATTGAACCCAGTGCCTCACATGGTGCTAAATCCCCACCCCTTTGTTTAATTTTTGTTTTGAGACATGGCTTTGATATGTTGCCTAGGCTGGCTTTGAGCTTGCAGTGTTCCTGTCTCAGCCTCCCAAGTAGCTGCGATTGTAGTTGTATACTACCACACCTTGCCTGGGAAAGAATTTTTGAAAAGAGAAAAAAGCTAACTTAACTGAGTAGTCCATGGAGGAACACAGAAAGCGGCTCAGAGTGTTCTCTATTGTTTCTTGGTGCTGGAATGGGAAGCCAGGTTGTCTGTCTGCCTGTATGGCTGGTGGCTGGCAGCCCCCCTCCCCCAGGTTCCCATAGGCCAGAGCAGCCTGCAGGTGCATGCAGAATAGATTGTGGGGTCTAGGGTGGTCACATGCCCTCTGAGCGCCACACTATCCACACAGCCACTTCTTAGTGTTTCTGGGTTAAAGGAAATGAAAGACTCCGCAGCCCCCTAAAGGCACTTACTGTGTGCTTATTTCCTTCCCCTGGGCGCTCAGCTCCTATTTTGAAGGGCACCATGAGATTCTGTAAGGCTTAGGCTTTTCTCCTGCCCTGCTTTGTTTATTGATTTATTTTTTGGAGATAGGGTTTTGCTGACCTTGAGCTCACTGTGTAGCCTACACTGATCTCAAACTCACAGTGATCCTCCTGCCTCAGTCTCCTGCATGCTGGGATTACAGGTGTGTGCCACCACACCCGGCTTCCTGCCCTGCTTCCTTGCCCATATCCTTCAGCACTATGAAGGAGATGCCACTGGACTTCCCTGCTGGCATTCCTGGGAAGCCTTTGACCCAGAGAGCCAAAAGCTAGGGATGAATCTGAGGCCTGGAGTTTGTCTTCTTGCTTCTCCCACCTTTTGGACAGCTGCTGTGATCATCGGCTCTGAGCTGAAACCACACTGGGGCTGTGGTGTCCTGACCACCAGCTTAGAAATAGTTAAAAAATATCATGTGAAGTGGCTACTGCTGCTACTCCACGATAGTCGCACCATGGTGGATGAGGAGCTGGAGGCGCTGAGGAAGCAGAGGCTGGCCGAGCTGCAGGTGAAACACAGGGATCCTAATGATGCAGCACAACAGGTAGCAAAGCACAGGGAAGCAGAAATATGAAACAGTATCTTAGCACAAGTTCTGGATCCATCAGCCCGGGCCAGGTTAGGTAATTTAGCACTTGTAAATCCAGAAAAAAAAAAAGGAGTAGAGAATTACCTTATACAGATGGTAAAGCATGGACAGCTAAGTGGGAAGGTCTCAGAACAAGGTTTAATAGAAATCCTTGAAAAAGTAAGCCAACAAACAGAAAAGAAAGCAAGTTAAATTCAACAGAAGAAAAATAATGGACTGTGATGATTACTGAACTAAAAATGTTTAGAGACTGACACTTACTGGAACAATTTTAGGGCAGAAGTTAAAATCTGTTTAAATGTTTACTTTGTTTTGTCTATATGCCTTTAAAAAAATAAACCTGTTATGCAAAATAAAGTTGTTTTAGTATCACACACACAAAAAATCATGTGGCGTGGAAGGACCTGCCCTTTGCCATTAACCACTCACTCTAAGATTATAAATAGAAATAGAAGGGATTATTGATCTGTCTGTGAACTGGAATTTAAAAATCTAAAAATTGAGTACTTTTGGTTTTGAGCAGGTAAACAGTTTTTAGCTGTGAAACACAGCGTGACTGAGGAGGAAACATTTGGGTTTGAGGCTCTGCTCTGCCGCTCTCTGCCTCTCTTTTCCTTGGGCAGGTTATTTGATCTCTTCAAGCTCCAGTTTCCTATTGGCATCATGAGAAAGAAGATGTGTCTTAAAATTTGGAACAGATGCATGCAGTCTGCACTCCCTATACATGTCACCTGTGGCTGCTGTGACCATAGTTACTGCTGTTGTTATGCACCGAGGGTCCTGACTGTATTCATGTTGCTGATGGTGAAGGCCCAGCCAGTGTGACCTTGACTTCAAGCAGCCAAGTTGTCAGAGGGCCCCTCTGTGATGCCACACACTTTGGGAGCTGTGTGCGCGCATGTATCTGTGTGCTTGCATGTTTCTGTCTCTTCCTTTGCCCCGTGTAATCTCAGAAGTGGATTTACTTAGCCAGGCACAGTGGTGCTCACCTGTAATCTCAGCACTCTGGGAGTCTGAGGCAGAATTGCAACTTTGAGCCATACTACGCAACTTAACGACTTAGCAGACCCTGTCTCAAAATAAAAAATTAAAGGGCCAGGGATTTAGCTTAGTGGTTCCACCATCTGCCTCACAACCGCAAGGTCCCGAGTTCAATCCCCAGTACCAAAAAAAAGAAAAAAATTAAAAAGGGCTGGGGATGTAGCCCGATACAAAGGCCCTAGCTTCAGTTCTCGTAGTGAAAAAAATAAAAGAGGAGGGTGGGGATAGGAAATGCATTTAATTTATCTAGAATTCTTAGGCCCCTTTCTAGAATGTTTTTAAGAAGGAAAAAGACTTGAGCATTGAAACTAATTTCTCCTGTGTTTGCTAGATCCACGTTAGAATGCTTGAAGACACCCAGATACCCTGGTGGGCAAGGGTGCAGTGCTTCCCTGGTGGGACAGATGAACAGGCCATTTATGGGTCATAGGCTCCAGAGCTGTGGTCCAGAAGCTGTGGTCCCTTCGTTGTCCCAGTCTTTGGGCCTAAGTGTTGGCATTGGCATTGGCAGATGGTGGTTTTAGTTCCCTGAAGAAGAGTTTGAAGGCTGCGAAGGGCACTCAAAATCTGTTCCTCTTCAAGGGAGCCACAGCACGGTGCCATCTCTGCCTGGTGGAGTTCACATCCAAGTGGACCTGCATGATTGCTTGCTCTGATTGAAATGAAAATGGTAGGATCAGGAATCCACGCAAATGAACATTGTTTTATTATGGACTAGCTAGTTTCATTTGAACATGCCTTCCCTGGTGGTGAGGGAATTGTTTTCAACTTCAGTAATTTACCAGAATTGCTGCACTCTCTCTCCTCATTCCTGACTCAGGTCTGAGTGGGACTCTAGCTTCTGTTGTAAAGATCTGCAGATCACCCTGAGGTCCAAGAGGGATTGAGAGGTGTTGAACTAGAGACTTGGAGTCCAGATATTAAGTCTTGAGGTGCTCCCTGAGGCCTCAGGACAGTGGGGTGACATCAGGCAGATGGCAGTTTGCTTTTCCTGTTCACACCATATGTGCGTTGGGTTATATTCGAGGGACAAAGACAAATGCAATTTGGTCCCTCTCCTCCAAGCATTTGTAGATAGTTCAGTTGTAACATGGAAGCAGAATGTAGGAGAGGTGCCAGAGAGGATCCGAAGGCACAGGCAGAGTCTCAGGGGATCCTGGAGGAGTTGAGCAGGGAGGTCAAGGGCCAGGGAGGATGACCCCAAGCAGGGGACGATGCTGAGCAGAAGTACAAGCAAGCCTTTGCTGCCTGGTCCAGGTTCCAGAGACTACTGCTGTCCCTGCATTAGGAGCAGTGGCCACAATGAGTATCCTAACCCATGGGCTGAGTAAGGAGCTGAGTCTGCGGCTGAGGAGGGGTCCTGGCAGGTGCAAGAGGGTGGGATCCCCTTGGTGTCAGACTGTTGGCCTGGGTGGGGCTTTTTCCCTCCTGGTCACCACACTACTTCCTTGGGACCTGTCATCAGCACAGTGGGCTGCTGTAGGAATAGGTTGTCTGCAGCTTAACGTTCCTTGATTTTTGTGCTGCCAATGTGTTGGGGGTTTTTTTTTGTGTTTTTTTTGGGTATTGGGGATCGAACTCGGGTCCTTGCGCTTGCAAGGCAGGCGTTGAAAGCACTGAGCTAAATCCCCAGCCCTGTGTTGGGTTTTATTCACAACTGGGAGGCACCTGGTGGGGACGGGGACAGGACTGGGGATGGAGCACTCGGTTTGCTAACAGCCCTTCCACTTGCTATTGCAGCGCACGTGGAGAACGAGGAGCAGTACACCCAGGCCCTGGAGAAGTTCGGTAGCAACTGTGTGTGCAGAGATGACCCGGATTTAGGGAGTGCATTCCTAAAGTTCTCTGTGTTCACCAAGGAGTTGACAGCCCTATTCAAAAATCTGGTCAGTGTCCAGTGTGCGCACGTGCGTGCGTGCGTGTGTGTGTGTATGTGTGTGTGTGTGTGTAATTATACCATGCAAGACACCTCTGTTGCTGCCTTTCTCAGGAGAGAATAGTTTGTTTAATAAAGTAGGAAAACATTTCACAGCTTCTGTGGATCCTGAGTCATATTTTCTGTATACATGGTGTCAATTAGGAATAAAGTGGAAAGTTGTAATATTTGCTCTAATAGGACTTTTAAAATTCAGCTTGGCATTTTAAATATGCCCAGCTGCAGGACATAACGGGTAGATTTCATTCATCTTCGTAAGGGCCTCTGGCTTCGGTTTTTAATAGTTTCTAAAGTGTGTAGAATAGTCTTTGTTGCTGGTAATTACACCAGGCATTCGTAATGATAATATTTAATAAATATGTTCCAGACCCGTCTTACACAGCCAGGTAACCTATCATCAAAGCACAGAAATTACCGTGGATATTTAAGGGCCTTTTATGCTCCCAAATATAGAGCCTAAAAAAGCAGGGCTGGAAGGAATGCCTTGACTTTTTGAGCAAGTGGAAGTGCAGGGTTGGTACAGGCTGTGTGCAGGGTGCTTGGTAACGGGGTGAGGTGGGGGGTGAGTGGGTGAATTGAGCCTTTCTTGAGCTTGGCAGCCCTGTGCCGTCCTCACTGTGGGAACAGAATTCTGAAGAAGTAGGCAGCCAAGGGCCGTTCATGACCCTGCCTGGGTGGTTTCTTCCCGAAGCATTGCCCCAGCATCTTTCCTGTTTTCCCCTGGCTTCTCCTAAAGGTCGCAGAAGACTGGGTTGGGAACTCAATAATGCTCTCTCTGTAGGTCACAAACAGCAGTGTCTTTTTCATGTCTTCTGTCAGTGAGCTCATAACAAGTGAAAAAACAGCTCATCATTCTTGAGCTGGTGATGGTGGTGGGTTTGTGAATTTGGCCTTAGAGGGGCAGAAACCAGGGAACATAATGTGTGAGTTAATAATGGGAAGGACAGAGAGTAAGATCATTAAGGCTCTTCATCTCTCTTTCCAACTTCAAATATTTCCACCGGAAATGGTAAAAATAAAAAGCTGTCACTGTGCTTAAGTTTTTTACTTAGGTGAGTTCGAAATATCTTGGCCGTGGTCAAGGTCATTGGTCTTTGTCCTTGCCCCAAAGACCAGGGCTGCCTGCACGCTAAGTAGCAGAGCCCTCAGCCCCTGAGTTCTATGTATTGTAGGGGTTCTTCACTGAGTCAGAAGAGACTGGAGAATTTTTTTTCCAAATTGGAGAAACTGCGTGGTCCCAGAGCAGAGTTCTGTAGAAGGTGACATGGCAGGGTTTTCTGGTAAAAATCTCCCAGCCCCTTCCATGCATGCACAGTAGCCCATTGGCTTTCTGGTTGCTGGGACACAATATCTAACACTCACAACTGAAAGAAGAAGGAGAGGTTTAATTCGGCTCATGGTTTCAGGGAATTCAGTCTATGATCCACTGGCTCCCGGGGAGGAACATCATGGTGGAAGAGCATGGCAGCAGAAAGATGCTTAATTCATGGCAGCTGGGAAATAGAACAGGGCAACAGTACCACGGAGGAAGGGGCCAGGGAGCAGATAGACACCTTAAAGTCAGTCTCTGTGATGTACCCAGAAGTGTGCTGCACCTGTCTCCCCTGGTGAATCCCAAAGCCAGTCACATGGACCCTCCATCCTAACCACTACAGCTTCTGAATACTTCACTCTTAAGCACACATGGATGGTGTCCAGAATGGAAGAAACCAAAGTAAGCAGAAAAAAAGTCAGAAGAAATGGCAATGCAGAGAGCAGAAGAAAACATCAAAGAAACTGTATTTAATCTCTCAGAAAAATCAGAACAGACACTGTATCAGAGGACGGTGGACTATGGATGGTTGTTAAAGAAGGTGGGGGAAGGAAGACTGTCAATGTAAGAAAATATAAAACCAGAGATCCAACAAGGTTTGGAGTAGAAGAAATCTCTTAGGAAATGGATGAAAACAAAAAGGACAGGTAGGAAACATAAAAGATGAGAGTAATTCCCAAGGGCCAGCATACAGCTGACAGGTATTTCGGGGGGGGGGGGTGCAGCAGCACTGAGGGTGCAGCACATAGCTGGCATGTGCCTCCAGATGGAGGGCCCCTAGGTGCCCAGTGCATTGAGGGAGCTGCTTTACAGATTGGATAACAGAGGTCCTGGATAGTGTGAGGAGCTTGAATTTTTCCGGGGTGATAGGGTCCTTGGGTGTGGCCTCCCAGAGTAGAAGGGCACACCAACTTGTACTCAGTTACCTATACCAGCAGCTGGATGCTTAAAGCAGCCCCTTTTTTTTTTTTTTTAATATTTTCTGCAAAAGTAGGAAGCAGGGGGGACCCGGATGTTGGAACTGGCACATTGCTCATCATGCCATGGTTATGCTACTTGCAGGACTTCAGAGCTCACTGCAGATCTGGGCTGCTCTCCCACTTGCTTCAGGGAGTAGACAGTTCAGAGGCCACGGTGTGGTAAGCACTGAGCATGTCGTCTCAGGGACTGAAAGAGGTTCAGGCAACCTCCTTCTGAACACGAGGCGCACATGTTGAGTCACTGACAGGGGTTTATCTAAGTGAAGGATGGATTTGGGATTCAGATCCAGGCCTTATAGTGCCAAACCCATGGTGTTTCCACTGTGACATTTAAAGGAGCCAAGGCCCCTCATCAGATCCTTGGAAAACAAAAACACTGAACAGAAGAGAAGGCAGTGCAGGGGAGAGAGGCAGGCAGGGTTCCTCATCTCATCTCGTGAGCAGGGCCAGTGTGGCTGGCAGTGGGGTCGTTGTCCATTAGTCCTAGAGATCTGTGAACTTAGCTTTAAGTACCTGTGCATTGCTTTCATTTTTGCCTTTACATTTTGGAGTTGGAATTATTGGTCCTGTTTTCCAGCAAAGATCAAAAAGAGAAAACTAGTTTGAGCCCAAATTAGCATTCATCAGGCCTGATGCTGCTGCCCTTGCTGGTGTGGAAGCCATTAGCCCTCGGAATGCCAAGCAGTGACTTTGGAGAAGCTGGCCCAAGGCTGAGCTGATTACAGGAGAATTCTCCTTTTTTGGTGTTTTGTGTACCCTTCTTAATCCCATTTTTGGTCACATCTGTCCTATCTCACATTTTCAGAGCTTTTCCTTTGTTTTCCCTTAAGCATTTAACAAACATTTCAGTCCTGTTGGGCTAAGATTCTTAATTCCACCTTTTGTCCAGAAAGAATAACTCCCACCTGGTGGGGCTGGGGATTTAGCTCAGTGGTATCACACCTGCCTTGCAAGTGCAAGGTTCTGAGTTTGATCTCTGGTACCAAAAAAACAAACAAAAACTTCCACCTGCTTGCTTCAAGGCCCGAAAGGATGTTTCTGAAGCAGTTGGAACATCTGCAGAAAATGCCAATGTAGTGTAAAGGAAGATATTCTTCCTCACCTTCAGAAAACCTAGGCGTTTCCCCTGCAGTCACATAGGTTATAGGGAGAAACCAGGCAGCTCCAGAACTATAACGTGTATGACATTAAACAGTCATAATGTCAACCTGGCATCTTAGTTCTTTTCCTCTTCCCAGATAGATGTGCGAATCTGGAGGGATTTTCCAGGCACTTCTGTGGTGAGCCAGTGGCTGGGTAAGGACAGGCTAAAGCAGAGGACTGGTTCCTGAAAGGTTCATGCAGATCAGTGGTCTCTGTCTTTGACTTGATAAGAGGCAGGACAGACTCATGGTCCATGGAACCTGCTCCCTGTGGAGACCGGCATCAGCTGGAAGCAGAGAACAGTGGCACTGGGCTGAGGTTGCAGTCACAGTATGACATCAGGAGTGGCCCAGACAGGAATTTCAGGTCGCACACATTGAAGAGCCTGAGCGCCCACCACCAAGCAGTGTGTTCCTGAGTCACCAGGGTTTATCATAAGTGCCCAGAGTTAGAAGACACCCAGAGAGGAAAGGAAGCTGGCAAGGTCCTGTTGGATGAGCAGCAGCTTGTGGCCTTGTAGTACGGGATGTGCCTGGTGGGAAGTGCCCTTACGTGGCAGGAGCTGCTCCGTCTCCCCTAGCCGTGTTGTGTACTACAGCAGCCCCCTATCCCTCCACTATCCAACTTCCAGAAAGTACGAGCTGATCGTCCACCTTAATGAAGGTGTTTCATCCCTTAATGTAGAGAGCTTATACCAGAAGCCTCATCCCAGTACTTCCATAGTCTTTTTAACTTTTTTTTATTGAGAGTGGCTTGTGTCGTAAACATGCTTTAATCTTTTTTACTAAATAAGTACACTGGTCCAGCTCCACCTTTTGGGGGTAGACTTAACTCTTGTTGGTGGCATCAACTGATGATCTATGCAGAAATCTAGAGAAACTCCCACCAGGTTATGTATTTGGGAGTGTCTGCCCCTAGGTTAGTCCTGGACCATTGGGCTTTAAATATCCAGATAACTGCTTTTTAATATGCGGACTCTTTTTCCTGCTGGTTGCTGTGTTTATGCCTGTCAGTACTTAGCTCTAATGTCCACAGTGCTGAGAACTGGCAGGCAAGATGATGTGGCTTATTAGACTATTGGAAAATGAGGAGTCCACAGGGTTTGAGTGAAGAGGGCTTAAGGGTTAGGTTCTCTCTAGGGGCCAGAGCCCACAGTTTGGGTCTGGAGTGTCCCCCAAAGGCCAGTGTGTCAAAGCCTTGGTCACCAGCCCAGGGTGCTATCACCTTTAGGAAGTGGGGCCTAAGGGGAGGAAGTTAGGCGTGGCCTTGAAAGGGATCTCTGCCTCCTGGCCATCATGAGGGGAGCAGCTCTGCTGCACCACATTCTCCCCACTGCGATGTTCTTTGTGCCTTTCCGCAAGCTCCAGGCAACCACAGAGGGAAACGCTGGAACCATGAGCCAAAATAAAGCTTTCCTCCTTACAAGTTACTTACCTCAAGTGTTGGTCCCCAGGGTGGGAAGCTGACTACCACATGAGTGGTCCTCCTGCCAGTTACTTCAGACACCTAGACACATCTGCCTCATGGAAAGCTGGCCCCTCCTAGTCTTAGACTCATGAGACTTCAGTGTGTGTGCTGGTTCTGACTTGCCAGTCCCCAGCCAAAAATGAGAGCACTTTCTTAATTTGACCGAAACAATGAAAAACAGTAGGGCCGCTATCAGACTCTGATCTTAGTTGCAGCACACCACCTGATTCATATGTTTAAATTGTACTTTGATGCTGTTTTTTTGGGGGGGAGCAGTGCTGCCTCCTTGTTATCCCAATGATCCTTGGATTTCTAGAGGTCTGAGAAAGTAGGAGAGGACAGATAGTGAGGCCTGGAGCACAGGAGGGGGAGTCTCAGAGATGAGGCCTGAGCACTGGCCGGGTGCTATCCATACTACCCATGCAGTGAACTCCCAGAACTGCTGCCTGGGTTTTTACTAGAATGCACCATGCTCTGCTGGGCACTGATGACTGCAGCTTCCAAAACCAGAAGCAGTGACTCTGTACCCCAGGCCTTGGTCCTCTGGGTCCCTGGAGTGGAGGTGGGTGGGGGCATCCTGTGGACTGTTCCAAGATGAGCTCAAGTTCATGCACACAGCTTGAGCACAAGACTTCAAAACAAACATCTTCAGAGCTTCTCAGCTGGCTTAGGAGACATTAGAAGATTAGAACATTAGATTAGTAGAAGATTGTCACTTGAAAGGATGAGTGAATCAAAATAGGTCTTGTTTCTGTTTTTGTCATCATGTGCTTTCTCAATTGCTGGCCACTCAAAGGTCAGCTGCCTCAATGTGGGGAACTTTAACTCTCTTAAAACTGTGTCAGGGCCAGGGATTTAGCTCAGTGGTTCCGTTGCTTGCCTCGCAAGCACAAGGACCTGAGTTCGATCCCCGGTACCAAAAAAAAAAGAAAAAAAGCTGTGCCAAACCTTGAAGGTGATGTATGGGAGACTGGAGCAGAGGGGAGGGAAAGAGGTGGGTCTGAGCAGGGCACCCCTCTGGGCCACGTGCTGGGGAGGCTGTGACTTTGCTCTGACTTCTCTGTACAGGCACAGTCCAAATTGCCACAGCAGGAAGAGGGACATAAGGCGGCAGCTAGAGACAGCAGGCGTTCATAATTCTGGGGAAAGGAAATGGAAGCAGAAAGCTGTGGAGGGGAGTGTGTGGAGGGTGGGAAAGACTTGAGTGTGTTTCCGAGGCTCAGGGAGGGAGATGGTGGCCGAAGAGGTTAATGTACAGACAAGATGGGCCCTGCAGACTGTGTGTCCCTCTGTCTCCTCCTGTGGGTGATGTGCTCAGCTAGGAGTCCAGCCCGGCCCCTCTGTAGGGAGCCGTCAGCAAATCTGTAGACATCAGTTCAAGGCCTAGCGTCTTGGTGTGCATTCCCCTTTCTTTGAGAACTTTCAGCTGTTTATTAATTATTTGCTTAAAATCTAGAACTTGACAGTTCACATCAATACCTGTGCATTCCGGGTTTTGGTCTGCAAAGCACGCAGGCAGAATTTGGTTGACACCCAATGACCTAGGCTTCTCTGGCCTTGGGGTCAGTGACATGTTGGACGCACAAGGTCTAATTGGTGCCAGAGACAGTGCTTCCTAAGCTGATTTCTTAGGCAGTGCATTCGAAGAGGTGCTTTTGTTCCTGGTTGGTGGCTTACTGACCCCTCAGGACCTGTGGGTGCACAAGCTGGGGACTATACCATCCTGGGTTGCCTGGCGCTGCCCCTTCGTCTCCTGCCCAGCCTTCAGCGGTGCTCATGGCAGGCGGCTGATGTGTCAGTTTGATCATTTATTCTAGTGGAGAAGGAGCAGAGCTCAGTATTTTCTCTCCACTTAGAACCTGAAAGATCAAAGCAGTGTGACTGCCAGAGAATGGCATTAAAAGCAGAAACCAGGTCAGCAGTTTCCGCACTTTTTTCTGGTGTGAAAGTTGCCAGTGAATTTTTGGCAGGCAGTTGGTTTTGATCTTTAGTTTGTGTTAAACCATCAGGATCAGCCTGGGCTTCCCCCTCTCCTTCTTAATTAAACAAACTATCAGGGCAGCTCTTGTGCCAGAGGGACAGGACTGTGCGCATCTGTTCACAAGGGCCCTCTGTGAGCGTGCGCAGGCAGGGCGGTGTGGGCTGTGCCTGCTCGTTGAGTGCTGTGCTGCACTGAGGCAGCACTGTCGATGGCCCAGGGGAGGCCTCCTAGGCCACTAATGGGAGCGGCCCCGAGGGTTTCCTCGTGCACACTTGACTGCTGTTCATGTGTAGCGCACCTAGGAGCAGAGTGGGGCAGAGGCAGCACCTCTCGTGGCAGCTTCCATTCATCCCTGGCCTCATCCGTCTTAGTCAGCCCTGTTGCCCTGTGAGGGCCAAGAAGCTTTCATCCATTTGCACAGTGAGCTGGGCATGTGGCCCACACCTGGAATTCACTCTGGGAGGCCAAGGCAGGAGGGTCACAAGTTCAAGCCCAGGCTGGGCAAATTAGGGACCCAGTGAGAGCCTGTCTCAAAATAAAAAGCAAAAAGAACTGGGATGCAGCTCAGTGTGAAGGCCCTGGGTTCAGGCCCCAGTGCTGCCAAAGAGGAGAGCAGGGGTGGGAGGAGTTGTGGCTTCAGAATTCACAGCCCAGCTCTGCTCCTCCTCAGTTGTGTAATTTGAAGGGAAAGTGGGTGACTTAACTCTCTGTTTTCCTGTCTCTAAAATGAGGGTATCAGCCCCTGCTTCTCAGTATTGTTGTGAAGGCTGAATGAGATTAAATGGCCCTGTGGCATTTGGTGGCTTATTCAGGCCATTTTACCTAGTTCCTCCTGCTTCTCCACAAAGTTTTTTTGCCAAGTGCCCATTCTTGGAAGTAAGCATCCTTGGGAAAGACCATGGAACACAGAGCACTGTGCTCTAAGCCTTAGCGCACTCCTGCCCCAGGACCTTGATGTTAGCAGTTCCCTGAGCCAAGGGTGTCTTCCCACCAGTCTCCTGGGGGCCTTTTTGCCCTGCTCCAGCGTTGCCTTATGAGAAGCTGTGCTGACCACTACTTGGAAGAGCCCCCATCCTCCAGTGATTGCAGCTTCTTCATCGGTACTCTCAGTAGCAGCCCTGTAACTGGGAACAGCGCGATAGCCCCTCAGCTGGTGGGATAAACATGTTATGAGATAGCCACACCCTGGAGCAGTCCTCAGCAGTAAAAAGGAGCAAGCTGTCGATGTGCATAACCACTTGACAGATCAACAGTGTCAAAGTAATTGTGAAAGAAGCCAGACCAAGAAGAGTGTATACTGTATGATTCCATCTCTGGGAAATGCAGACTTTTCAGTGGTTGCCTGGGGTCTGGGGTGGGGTTAGAAGCTTTGGGGGTGATGAGTATGTTCACTGTCTAGATCTTGGGTTTCTTTTTTGAGACAGGGTCCGGCCATGTAGCTCAGGCTGGCTTTGAACTCATTGAGATCTCCCAAGTGCTGGGATCATAGGTGTGTGCCACCACGTCCTGCTCACTGTGGATTTTGGCCTGGGTTTCATGGATGTGTCAGTATGTCATAACTGTGCAGTTTATTGTGTGTGAATTAACATCTTCACAAAGCTGCTAAAGATTTTTTTTGAAACCATTTGCTGAAAATCTTGATGTCCAATAGATCTTTTGCATTGGTGGAGACTGTCTGTGTCTGTGTAGTGTGACAAGCCACAGGTAGCTATAGAAAGGTGGCTGTATGACTGAGGAACTATAGTTTGATCCTCGTAAGTGTGAAGAGGCACAGGGAGCTGGTGTCCATCCTGCTGGATAGCATGCCACACGACCTGTCGCCACCGCCTCACTCAGTGGTCCCAGGTCTCAGGCCAGCACCTACAGGTGACTGGGTGCTTCCAGCACTTGACAGCTGCTGTGGGCTTCCACATTCTCACTGACACTGACCCCTCCACTGAGCACGCCCTTAACTCATGGTGAACAGATGGCCTGCCATTTTTTGAAGCCTGGGCTTTCCTGTGTAACTCTGTGTTGCAACAGCTTCTGCTCAAGTTAACAAGAAAAATTTCAGTGTTGTCTTTTCTGCCTCCAAGTTTCTCACAAATAGGGCATCTAAAATGAACGACATGGCACAGATGTTCTTCCGGTATATAGTACAGTGCCCCAATGGTCTGTGTGAGGAAAGCCAGAGGGCGTTCCCCTGGGAGACCTGCTCTTTCCTAGATTCATGAGCCGGAGCTGGATCCTGCCCAGCGACTTCTGGCTGATCCTTGAAACTACCGAGCTGTGTAAGGATCCTGGGTTCAGTCTTCCAGATTGACCCTGGGACAAGGTCACGAGGCAGCGCAGAGTCTTGGGTCCTATGTCGGTCCTGGAGTTGGACTTCGCCCTGGAGACATCACGACAGCCAGAGGTTGGTTGCAGAGCTGGAGTGGAGGATTTTAAGCCGAGAGTAATGAGGAGGAGCATTGTGAGGAGATGGCTGTTTGGAGGACTATGTTCCCTCTCTCTGACTCTGCTAATCACTCTGGCATTACTGTGATGACTGCTCCTGACCCCCTGCGGTGGTGGCTGTCACTTCATTTGTACTTGAGGGAGTGCAGACCTTTGACTGACTGACTCATCTTGTCAGACCTGTCCAGCAAACTCTGGGAAGGCAGAGACAGGAAAAGGGGGAGGGAGGAAAGAGAGAGGGCTGCTGTTTTAAAAGACTGCATATTTGCTGGTCCTGAGTTAAGGGCAGTGATGAAGAGTTAAGATTTGTATTCAGATGTGTGCGCCAGTTTTGGAAACCATTTTATATGTGTGTGTGTTAAAAGAAAGTCAGAGCACCCGGGAATACTGATGCTTGCTTGGCGCTAAGGGCGATGCAGAGCAACCCAAAACCAGTTCATCTTAAAGATTTCCTTACTCATAGTTGAGGCTGGAGATCCTTGAATAAGCATTCACCTTCAGGCTGCGGTTTTCATCTCCTGGTCACAATGTGACACACAGAGCAGGGAGGATTCTGGCCTTGCATCCTTCCCGCTGTAGACCCAGCCTGCAGGGTGTCTGGCTCTCACACACCTGTCCTCTGGCCGGGCTGAGGCGTTTCTGGGGTGGTTTTCCTGAGTCACAGTACTCCATGGTGTGCAGACATGCAGGGGCAGATAGGCCGATGTCCCGGAGTGGGGGGAGCTCATTAGCCCCGCTCTTTTTATATTTGTAGCAGTTCCTTTTAAAAAGAAACAGCTGTCTTTTTTCATTTCCTTTTTTTTCCTTTTCTCTTTTCACTGTGCTGGGGATCAGGCTCAGGGGCTTACACTCTTCACCACTAAGGTTCATCCCCAGCCCAGACAGCTTTCTTGAGGAATTTTTACGTACTATTTCAAGCGTACAACTTGGTACTTTCTGGCAGTCCTACCAACTGGCAGGACCCCTGCCATGTGTCCATTCTAGGACATTGTCTCCCTCCTGTAAGGCCCCTCTTGTACTCACAGTTAATCCCATCTCCCCTGACCTACTTTCTATCTCTATTTAATAATGTAGTTTTGATCAGAAAAGTAATAGTTTCCTATTTTAGTTAATTTGAGTAACTCCAAGAGAAATAATTGACTGAATGAAACCTAGACTTCCTCGGTTGACGTACCCAAGTGCCCTTTCTCCCTGTCACCTTCTGCTGTCCTTCCACTAGTGTGGCTCTGTCATTCACACCAGGGCCTTGGCCCATCATCTAGGCCTGTCTTTTTGCCATCTGGCAAGGCAGAATTCTCCTCTGTCCTTTAAAGGTCTGTGCCACATCTCCTGCTCAACACACATTTCCCTGGTGTTTGGACTAAAAGTAATTTTCTCTGAAATTCCCTGGTGTTCTCCTTAGGTTCGAGGAGTCTTCTTTGGTAGTTTACTTACTGAAATGGGCAGTTTGGTCCCCTGTGAGGCTGTGAGGTTCTGTCTTGCTGGCTTGTGTCCTAGGCCCCTGAACCTCTGCACCCTCCTGCCACCACCCAGGACTACATGTGCCTCCTGTGCAGCATTTGCCACAGTCGTAATTGGCCCTTGAATTTGTGTGTCATTGGCTGTGTCCGATTCACACAAGACAATGAGCCCTGTCTCTAGCACCCAGCCCGGGGCCAAGCCTTCTCACGGCTTTGGTGAATGCAGAATGAAAGCGGCTGTCTGAGAGCATGGGTGTCTAAGGGTTAGGTTTGCTTCTCCATTGTATTTGCTGCCAGTACCCAAGTTCTGATTTGAATTAATAAATACTCTCAGAAGAGATGTGTAAACCAAATTGAAATTAGTGTACTCTTCCCCTGCTGTAGAGAACCTCGTTTCTCCCACTTGTGCATACAGTCATACCTACACAACCCTTTGGAGGAAAACCTTCTAGGATGCTTCTTAGATATGGTCTTTAGCCTAGGAGCCCCTTGTACCCTTTGCCCAAACCCGCACACAGCTGCATTGTTCTGGGGCCTTGAGCCCAGGCTCACTCGAATCTGTGTTCCTTGTCCACGGGGACACGACCTTGGCTTCTGGGCAGTTAAGGGACAAACTGACCCGTGCCTGTGACTGACCACGGCTTTGGGGACCGTGTAGATGAATGGGGCAGCACCTCAAGGGCTGGTGGCTGGCCTTTCTCCCAAGCCTGGCTCAGTTGGCCTGACTGGTTAAACCCCGGTTCACTGTGTCTGGTGAGGATGCGCTGGTCTCTGCTCTCTGCTCTGTGCAGACACATGGGGTTTCTCAGAGCTTGTAATTCTCAGTGCGCATGTCTGTATTCATCCTCTGGTGGGAAGACATTGTGTTTTATCTGCCTTCATGCTAACAGCCAGTCGTTTGCTGTCAGTAATTTTGTGACGACTGAATTGGTGAATGTGTGTTTGTTGTTCATAATGAGATTGGTTTAAAGGTTTTGATAGGACTGCATTGGAAGCCTCTGCAGAGTGCATCTCTCAGGTACTGGAAGCTCAGAACAGTGCTCACTTGTCCTATGCTATTCCACCAGTGGCTTCGCTGGGCCTTGCCTTGAGCTCGGAGCTCTGGGCCATGTGGGATGCAGTGGAGGTGGACGCTACTTTTCAGATTGCACAGTGTGCGGTTGATAAGATGGATCAGGGACAGCCTGCCGAGTGCCTGACAAAATTGAGAAAAGGGGGAAATGGGGGTGTTGAGGGAGGGAGGGATGGCTTTCTGCTGGAGAGATTGGGCTGCTTTATGGAGAAGGTGGCGTTGGAGTAACTCCTGTGGGTGGGGGCTTGGGACTGTGAAGATGAGGGAGCGCATTTCAGCTCGGGCTAGGCTGGGAACAAGCATCGAATCAGGGGTGCAGAGTTCAGTAAGCAGAAGGTGAAGATGAAAGGTAGCCAATAAGATTGGACTGTGAAGGTCCTAATGCAGGAGCCAGAAATCCCAGGGTTTGTTGTTGAGTGTGGCAGGATTGGGGCAGCAGAATGTGGGAGTGGGAGCACCACTGCCTCTGTCCAGAGAAGGGGCAGGGAGACCCTGTTGAGGCCCAGGATGTGCGAGCAGCATGGAGGGGATGTTGTGGAAGGGGGTGGAAGATGCAGAAGACGTGGCAGTCACTTGAGTAGGGCGAGGTGTGTCTTTGAGGTGCAGAGCAGGTGTCCAGGCAGTGGGTTGTGAAGAGGACATCAGGGGATATCCACAGGGAGGAGGATGGTGAGGGATGGTGGCAGGGAGGAGGAGGACAGAGAGCGACAGCCACAGGGGCAGGGTGCCAGGAGCTGCGTGGGCAGAGCTATGCCCAGCGGGTGTCTGCCTGCAGGGCAGGGAAATGTGGGACAAGAGGTCAGTGGCTTTGCAGAGACACAGGTTCTGCCAAAGCTCCCTCCTCCCAGGTCACAGTGGAAGGCCAGGTGTGCTTCCTTGTGGAGGTTAGTCACGGTCAGGCCCATGATTTGTCACCGGTTCCTTTCTGTCATCTGCAGACCTCACCTTCAGCCAGGCCTTCAGTGTTTAAGGTTTAACTCTGAGGGCCGATCCCTCTGAGTCGAAGCGGATGGCACGGTGTCTTGGAGGAGTGCCAGGGGACATAGGCAATGTTGAGCTGTTTGTCCTGAGGCAGACATTACTGGAAAACCCATTTCTGCAAAGGCAGTCATTCGTAGGTCACTTACTTGGCAGGATCAGCTGTGCTGCAGGTGTCACCACACTTTTCGATGGTATTTTTTGAGTGTGGTTTTTGTCTCTGGAAGTTTCGTGTGCTGAGCTGTGTCTGAAATCACCTCCCGTACTGCCTTAAAAATGGTGCCCAGACTGAGGCTTACTTACAGTAATGATGCCAAAAATAAGTTTTCTCTGCTCAAGGGTGAGAGTGAGGGGCAGTTCCGGAGCCCTCCCTCCTGTCCTGCTTTGGGCTGTGGTTGGGCACAGCAAGGAGTCTGGAGCTCATTTTTCACCTAGGGGATCTGTGGGCACTGGGACCCAGGCCCGGGCCTGTGCCTGCAGCTTCCTCCTGGCTAGGGCCTTGCAGCTTCCAGTTTGGTCACTTTTGATCTGCCAGTGCCACCCCTTGCTGCCCCCCGTGTGCCCTTCCGTCTCCATGTTGGGCACCTCTTGTGGGGATCGAAGTCTGGGTCCCTATAGCTCAGCAGGGCTGTGGCAGGGAGGGGAGTAGGAAGCAGATGTTTTCTTGAAAGAGGTTCTGTCATTGATTGTTCTCAGATATTTTTTATCCATTGCAGTGATTATCTTTTTACAAACTTCCTAGCTTAACAGTATAAGATTGTTACTGTGGAAACTACATATCTAGCACCTTCAGCAGCTACCTACCATTTGTGAAATGAAATTGCAGGGAAGAATGTGGGGCTGAGCGAGGCTGCTTTGTTGTGCCAGCCAGGTTTTAAGTGAAGGTTAATCATTACCAAATGTCCTCTCTCACACCCTTGCTACCCTTACTTTAGATTCAAAAGGTAATTAAAGATTTCTTCCTTTTTTTGTTTTTTAGATTCAGAATATGAACAACATAATCTCCTTCCCTTTGGACAGTTTGCTGAAAGGTGACCTGAAAGGAGTCAAAGGGGTATGACACTGGAATCCTGGTCGCGGGTATTTCTTGTCACCCGGAGTCACAGCCCTGCCAGCCCTGCAGTGGCCACCACACGAGTATATCCTTCCTGGGGCAGTGGGAGGGCTCTGCCCTCTCTGTTTCCTTTGGTTTGCATTTTGGCACCACCTTTGGCACAAATGGTGATGACTTTTGGCCTTTTTGGTTGTGCTCTTGGGGCTGTGAACATCCTAAGGGGAGAGGCAGAGGGGAAGGAAGACTAAACCTTCTGGGCCCACGGCTGAGCAGGGTTTCCAGCCTCATGTCACTGACTGACAGGAGAAAGGGTCCTGGCAAGAATGATTTTCATCCTGGGACGGTCGCAGTGTCAGGCTCCTGGGTGTTGGCTGTTCTGGGTATGCCTGGCCTTGCAGGAGCACACAGGCTGGGACTGCAACACAGTTAGGGGCCAGGAGCAGGCAGGACCGGAGGGAGTCTCATCTGGGCACATCTGGAAGCCCCACCTGGCCCATCTTGGGACCTCTGCCCAGACCGTTCAGTGTCTGCTAATAGAGCGTGCCAGGAGAGAGCTGTTAGGACTCCAAGGAGCATTGCCCAGTCTCCCCGGGGAAAGACAAAGACGCAGAACAATCAGCCAGAAACCCAGCGGGATGGGTGTGGCGCAGAGGTGTGGCAGGCCCAGAGCAGATGCATGGCCTGCACTTCACACCAGGCTGTGGGGATGGAGGAGCAGGACAGCACTGGGCAGGTTGAAGAGCCAAAATAAAAAAGGAAGAGGGCGTCACACTTCCGGAAGAACCCTGTTGAAGGGAGAGTGACTGTGTGGGAACCAGTGATAGGGTTTCAAGTGGCTCTGTAATTTTTGGAGCCAGGCATTATGAGAGAGTTTGAAACCCTACATGCCAGACAGAAGAGGGCAGGCAAAAAGCCTAGGAGATTGTGGTTGACTCTTAGATTCTGACGTTGGGTTCAAGTCAGAGTGTAGGCATCAAGGAGATCCATTCAGAGTTCCTTTCATGTAGAGAGACGAACTGAAACTTTTGCAGGGTAGAGGTGACAAGACAATTTGGGAGTAGTATTATAACTGGTGGAGGATCACGGTGAGTTTGAGTCTGGCCTGGGCTACATAGTGAGTTCAAGGCCAGCCTGAGCTGCATAATGAGACCCTGTGTCAAACAAACAAACAAACTAATCCAAAAAAAGAGAGAAAGAAAGGAAGAAAAAAAGGCTACCACTCATCTAAGTTAAAGCCTATACATCATTTATTACACAAGTTAATGGCCCATTCAAGACCAGTCTCGGGATAAGGAAGTTTATCTTGCATAGAAGTTAATGATTAGTCCTGCTTAATTGCTGCCTTTCTGTTTACAGGATTTGAAAAAGCCCTTTGATAAAGCTTGGAAGGACTATGAAACAAAAATGTGAGTGTTTTCATTTTTTAACTGAGTGTCGGTACAGTAATTTGAGATTTCAACTTTAAATCAAGCTTTGATTGCATAGGGATTGTATGAGTAAATCTTAATCCAGGGAAGCATTTACATAAAGCCATGTCACAGTGGTTTCTGTGAGGACAGGTGCTTTTGTACCCGTGGCTATGTTCAAAGATGATAGCTTCTTTCTGTGGGTTCCTTCGTTGTCCCTTTTTCTTTGGTGTCGTAACGTTTATAGAATGTAATGTTCAGGAAAGTTCATGAAAGGAAGTTGTATTAGTTACTTTCTTCATTGGTGAAACACAGTACCCGACACTCACAGCTTAAAGGAGGAGAGGTTTATTTTGGCTCTCAGTTTGCAGAGGTTTCAGTCCATGGTCAGTTGGGTCCAAGGCAGGATGGCCTGGTGTAGGAGAGCGGCCCACAGCATGGGAGACAGGAAAGGGGGGGGAGAGAAAAAGAGAGAGAAAGAGGGGGAGAGACAGATAGAGATAAACCTCTCCAGCCCTGCCCCAGTTCCCTCCTCCTCTGGCTCCACCTCCCAGCATCACATTTAGCCATAAACTCATCAGTGGACTAATTCCCTGATCCACAATCCAGTCTCCTCCCCACAGCCCACCCCTGAGTGCAGGAGGCTCTTGTGGGAGGCATGTAGATATAAACCATAACAGAAGTGAAGGCCGATTAGTCTGAGGCGGTGTTCTTTCCTTTCTTGTTTAAACACTTTCTCCATTTTATTACCATTCATGAGAGCAGTGTTGTCTTCAGACTTTTGTCTTCCTGGTGATCTGTGAAAACTGTCTGCTTTTAGCTTTGGGCTTGTCTTTCTCTGAAATATCAACTCCCTTGGTTTTAGGAAGATCTTGCAACACCTGTCTGATGGCTTCATGTGCCAGACCAAGCACATGAAGAGTGGGTGTAGTGGACTCTCACATGTGGACGAGCCCACTCCTGGCTAGCTGGAGGCCATTATGCTAACATTTCCCTGCACAGTTTCTCATCCAGGGGGTGAGGATCAGACTAGTGAGAACTGAACTAGTGGTACTGGGATTAATTAAGGCTTTCAGTTATTTTAAATGCTGTTAGAACAGAAAGTATTCTTAAATGGCTGGAGTTTGCTCTGTGCCTTGGGGATTGGAGACTTTCTGAATGGAAATAGAAACTCTCGTTTGAAGCCATCTGGTAAGGAGAAAGGTGTTAGGAAGGAGGTCATTTGTGATGACTAAATGTTTAACTGGCTCTTTAAAAACCAGCTTTGGGCATCTTTTCAGTAGGAAAGGGTCACGAAGCTCAAGCCAATGCGAACTGAACCTTTGGTACTCATTCTGTCCATGGCACAGTCTACACTGAGGGATGCTTGGACTGCAGCATAGCATTTTGTGGGTGGTGTGCAGGTCTGTGTTGGCACAGGGTGGGGTGTTAAGCCCAGGGACCTTTCATATCCATTGTCTGTGCCTAGCATTCCTGCCTCACAGATGGGAAACCAAGACCCAGTGGGGTCCGCTGGTCCCTCAGAATGAGGGTCTTTAGGGGACACCATGAAGGCAGCTCTGAGAAGGAAGTTTATTGCTGTGAGTGCCCACATTAGAAAAATAGCACAATCCCAAATAAATAACCCAATGATTCACCTCATGGTCCTAGAAGAACGAGAACAATCCAAGTCCAAAACTAATAGAAGGAAAAATTTTTTAAAAATATACAAAGGATCAGTGAGTCACAGAGTTGGTTCTTTGAAAGGATAAACAAGACTAATAAACCCTTAGCCAAACCTACCTCAAAAGGAGAGAAAAAAGCCAGTACTAATACAATTAGAAATGAGAAGGGTGGAAGTGCCACAGAAACTGCCAAAATCTGGAAGAGTATAAGAAACTACTTTGAAATCTTATGTTCTGGTAAATCAGAGAACCCCCTAGACATATATGAATTACCAAAATTGAGCCAAGAAGATACAAAAACTCCGATTAGACCAATAACAGACAATGAAATAGAGGCAGTGATGAAAACTACCAACTAAGAAAAGCCAGGACCTGGTGGATTCCCTGCAGAATTCCACCATACTTCAGGGAAGATGTTACACCAGTGGTTTTCAAGCTCTTTTGTGAAATCGAAAGGCAAGGAGCACTGCCAGTCTCATTCCCGGAGTCGCCTCTGCCACTGTGCACGTCTCCCTCCAGAGAGAGTCCATAGTCATGCCTTCCTGAATGCATGGCACACGTTGCAGCCTGGCCTGGGGTGTCTGGGGACTGTGCAGGGTACAGTGCTGTACCAGGGGCCTCATGATCTTCCTTGCTCCCCTGTCCCCCACCTAGAACCAAAATAGAAAAGGAGAAGAAGGAGCACGCCAAGCTCCACGGGATGATTCGCACTGAAATAAGTGGAGCTGAAATCGCAGAGGAGATGGAGAAGGAGAGGCGCTTGTTCCAGCTCCAGATGTGCGAGGTAAGGCTTGGGGCAAGGAGGGCTCCAGGTGGTGGCTGGCAGTGTGTCCTGTGTCACCCAGCGCGATCCCCCTGGGGTCAGACCCATGGCCTCAGAGAACACACCCACCCGGCTTCTGTGGACAGTTTGTTTTGCTAGGGGAGACTTGGTTCTTCTGGAAGATGGAATTGGGTTCATCTAACACCAGCCTTTTTTTTTTTTTCTTTTTAATACAATTTGCAGTACATATTGATCACGTTCCTCATGGGGAGTTGGCACGTGTACATAACACAGCTTAATTCTTTTTATGTCCCCTTCCTGTCTTGCCTCTCCTTCTTGATCCCTTTCCCATTTGCAAAAGGTCTGACTTCCTGTTTCCTGTTATCTCTTTTATTTCACTCTGTATTTATATTTGGGGCTTCTCGTCTAAGAGAAACCATACAATATTTAAGCTTGAGTTAAATATTCACTTACTGCACTTAACATTACGGTCCCAAGATGCATCAATTTTCTTACCAGTGACTCATTTATCCTTCTTTGTGGCAGAGTAGTATTCCTTTTCTTTATCTCTTCATCTGTTGATGGACATACAGACTGCTTCCAAGATGTGGTTATTACAGGTTGTGCTTCTGTATACATGGGTGTGCATGCATATATGCTTACAATTCAGTTGCAACCAGAATCATGGAAATAATTAAATTTGTGAACCAAGGTACACTGTACTCACCACTTAGGTGTTTGTAATGAGGTCTGGGCTCCATTGCACCAGTGAAGTCAGAGACAGAGGAGGGAGGAGAGGAATCAGCTGGGAAAATGCACCGTGCCCAGGTCACCATCTGCGCCAGGGAGGAACACATCTCCAGACTCCATCAGCTCCCTGCCAGGGTCCTGGGAGGCTCCTGTCTCCTGTCCAAGGCCTCAGCCTTGTTGGGCGAAGGGGACACAGCAAGATGGACACAGGCACATTCCTCAGGCTCAGAGACTGCACCGTCATGAAGGCTGTTCTCAAAGCCTTCTTCTTCTTTTCTTTTCTTTGGTACCGGGGATCGAACTCGGGTCCTTGGGCTTGCACAGCAGGCAGCGAAACCACTGAGCTAAGTCCTCAGCCCTCAAAGCCTTCTTACTTCTGTGCCTGCTGTGGAGGTGCACGGCATTGCTCACTACCTCTCTTGGGGTCTGCTCCCCAGCTGCACCAGCAAAGCTCTGGGTGCTGGGTGGCATTTGTCCTTCCCACAGCAATGCACCTTAGCAAAGAAGGCCACGGTCACTCTTATCTATTTAATCTTTGTAACTTGTATGATTATCCCTTAGAACAAGTTCCTGTAAATAGGATATCTGGGTCAAAGGGTACCTGCCTTTTACAGATTGGTACATTGTCAAAGATTTTATTAACAAATATATCATTTTGATTTATTGCCAGACATTCACTTATCAGTGAAAAATACTAAAAAGGAGGGAGAAGAGGACATCTGGGCAGTTGTTATTAAAGGAGGGGGTGGCTTATGGCTTCATGGCAGCTTCCTGTCGCCTTTATTGGGCTGCAGGCCGACCTACAGGAGGACTAGACATGGGGTCATCCCATGTGACAGCTGGGAGACAGCATTCCAGGGCATTGCGTCCCGGATGTGATGTTTTCAGTTTAGTACCTCCTACTGAGGAGGGGATAGGGAATCTATGGGCTTCTCTATCTGTAAGCCTGTATTTCTTTTTCTTTTTTTGGTACCAGGGATCGAACTCAGGTCCTTGCGCTTGGGAGGCAGGCGGTGGAACGACTGAGCTAAATCCCTGGCCCAAGCCTGTATTTCTTGATGCTAGCTTTATAGATCACTGGGCCTTCCTGCTGTCTCCGTGGTTTTTGATGAATTCTCCAAGTTAGAAATGGCTCTAACTCCTTTCATTTTAAAACTTGCCTTTTTAACAGCCATGTTTGGGGGAAGTATCTTGGGGTTGGCAGTGTGGTGACAGGAGTCTCTGCTAGAGGATGTTAACAGAGTTCTGGATGATGACCTGTCTCATTGAAGGGAGCTAAGCCAGAAGTGTGGGGAGATGGGTGGAAGCCCCACTCTTCGTGCAGCTAGAGCAGAGCTCTTCCGCAGTCTAGGATAGAATGTCCTATTAGTAGGGCTTCTTGGCTCTCAAACATTTAATTATCTGATCAGCAGATAACTTGGTACCTAACTGAAAGAAGCATTTAGTTCTGACTCGCAGAAAGCATCAGGTGTCTGCCATGAGCTCTGCCCATAGTAGAAGACATCAAAGAAGTAGAAGAAATAATCTGTCTTCAGAAACTCTTGCAAAGCTCACACTCTGCTCATGCCTGTGACAGTTCCTTCTTTCTTTGTTTCTTAACAGTATCTGCTGAAGGTGGATGAAATCAAGACTAAAAAAGGAGTGGATTTACTTCAGAATCTGATCAAATACTTCCATGCCCAGTGCAAGTAAGTCCTTTTCTCCTTTTGAATGTTTCTCAGCATGTAGCAGCATTGTAGTGAGAAAAAACACTTGCTTAGAAATATGTTGAAAGAGGAATGCAGGGCCAGTACATGCTACACAGATGAACCTTGAGATCACGCTAACTCAAGGGACCCAGATGCAAAGGCCAAGTGCCGTACAATTCTCTTTACTTATAGGAATAAGCACACTCTCAGGCTATTCTCTCATGCAGGGCTCCTCCCTGTGCCAGGCCCTGTTCAGGCATCTGGTGCCCCAAGGAAGCAGAGAAGAGGCTTCGATTGTTGAGGCTGCAGGTTCCCAGGGAGGGCCAGGATGAGGCAGATCATAAATGGAGCCCTGAAAGGCTCAGCCTCGTGGTGAGGGGAGAGAGGCGTGGAGGCCCCTTGGGAAGTTCTGTGTGACGAGAAGGAGCCAGATGGGACCAGAGAGGGTGCTAGCGGTCACCTAGGGGCCTGTCCCGTAAAGGCCGGGCCGGTGGTCTGGACTGGCCCAGAGGGTTGGGAGAGGTGGGTGAATCGCATGCTTGGTCTCCTGGAGGTCAGATAGCCACGCCTGTCTACTTACCTCCCTGCCCCTCTACAGGCTGAGCCCCGGCTGCTGTGCCTTTCCCTGGAGTGTCATGCTGCGTCCGTGCCCTCCCCAGCCTCTGCTCTCCCCGGGGCCAAGCTCCTGAGGTGGCTCTTGGCTTTAATCACTTTTGGATGTGCGCATTTGCAGTGTGTAACAGTGGCATTCCTGGTGCGGAGTCCGTGCACGGACATGGCGCATCTTAGTTCTTTTCATGTCCCCTTCCCCCTTCCCCCTTCCTCCCCCCTCCCCCCTCCATCTCCTGGTCTCCTTCCTACTTGCAAAAGACCCATCTCCCTGTTTCCTATTGTTTTATCTTTCATTTTTGCTCTCTATTTATATTTGGATTTCTTTTTTTTTTTTTTTTTTGGATTTCTTGTATAAGAGAAGCCATGTGATCCTGCTTTACAGCCCTGAGGTCATTCTTGTTCCCCTGTGGGATTGCTTATCCTCTGCGCTGCCCCAGCACCCTCCGTGTTTCTCTCAGCTTCCTCCAGGTTGGGCTCTGTCCCCCTTGAGGTGGGGCTGTGGTGTTTATTTATTTTCTTTTTTTCTTCTGGTACAGGGGATCAAACTCAAGACCTTGTGCTTACGAGGCAGGCAGTGGCACCACTGAGCTAAATCCCCGCCCCATTTATTTATTTTCCATCTCCAGGTGGGGTACAGATACCTGGCATGGATGTGCTGTGGTGACCACACTGTTGCCTCTGCTGTGGAAAGTGGCACCACTGAGCTAAATCCCCGCCCCATTTATTTATTTTCCATCTCCAGGTGGGGTACAGATACCTGGCATGGATGTGCTGTGGTGGCCACACTGTTGCCTCTACTGTGGAATTTGGAGTGCAGCTTGGCAGTGACACCGTACTTCTGATGCTTTCCTTGGGGACAGACAGCAAAGGCGCATGGGTGCCGTGGCTCATCCTAAGTTAGAGGAGGGCCAGACTGCAAAGGGCTGGGCAAAAGCATTTTCCAGATGAGCTCTTTGACAGACTCAAAATCCTGACGGTGACATGCGGATCACCTCCTCAGTTCTCCAAGTAACCTGACCGGAGGCAGTTTAGGAAGTGGGTTGCTTCCTTGCTGATACTGTATTTTTAGCAAGAAGCTATTCTAAGATTTCCTTTTTCTTCTTTATTTTGCCCAAACGGTCAGTTGGGTAGCAACAAACAGACCTCTTGCGGAAAAGTGAACTAGTTGGCCTTTTATGGGCATGAGTTTGGTAACCTTTTATAATGTGAATCTTCCATTACTTCCTTCTCTGATGAGCGAGGCAAGGAGTGTGTGTGTGTGTGTGTGTGTGTGTGTGTGTGTGTGTGTGTGTGACTGCATGTGTGACTGCATGCTCCTCGGATCAATCCAGCAGTTCTGTCTCTTTTAATTCATATTTCAGGGATCAGACCTGGAGCCCGAGAGCCCAGGAGCTTGGGTCCATGCTTGTGCCTTGAGTGTGGGGGTCCCGCCCATCCCTTCCCTAGCACTCCCTGTCGCTGCTTCTCAGCCCTCTACCAGCTGTGCCCAAAGCTTGTGCCCTACCACCCTGTCCTCTGGGAGTCACTAGCTCCTCGGAATCACGTTTGGGAAACCCGTAGAAGTACTGAGGTGGGCATGATTTTGCTTTTTATGCCCTTTTTGTTTTTACTTGTGTTTGGGAAGGATATGTCATGTTCTTTATGTTTTACTTCTAAATTTACAAAAAAGAATTTGCATCTTTATCTCATTCCTTGGAACATCCTGAAGATGTCTTTTAGCTTGTGCTGGTCAGAGGGAGGAAGTCACTCTACAGGGGAGCCGAGAGACAGGGCTGCCTCTCAGCAGTGGCTGTGAACCAGGGCGGTCCTATTCCAAAAAGGGGGAAGGCCCTGGAGTTGCTTTGCACTTTAAGCACAAGCCTGCCAAGGCCCACAGTGCCAGTGTCATTCTCTGGACCTGGGGTGCTGAGTCGGTGGGACTTGGGTCCAGAAGCCCTGGGAAGGATGCTCCTGTGTGAGGGCTGTGGGGAGAGGGGATGGGCACATGCGGACCCTCGGCAGACTTGGAGTGTTGTGATCCATGAAGCTGGGAGGGGGGCGTGCAGACAGACACCCTGCTGTGGGGTGCCAAGGAGGGCTGGTGACTGCATGTAAGCGGGTGCATTTCCACAGCTTGAAAATGTAGTTGAGTCAGGCGTGGTGGCGCACACCTGTAATCCCAGCACTTGGGAGGCTGAGGCAGGAGGATTGCCATGAGTTTGAGGCCAGCCTGGAATACATAGTGAGACCCTGTCTCAAAAGAAAAGAAAGAAAAAAGAATCTGGTCGATCGATCCCCGGTACCAAAAAAAAAAAAAAAGAATCTGGTCGGGCAGGCTAGAAAATATTTAATAGGAGAAACATTTGATTTGATAATGTTGATGATAAATGTTTTTTGATGGAAGGTTGGGAAATGTTAAAGGGCTCAAATGAGGAACATGTTGCTGGGCCCTTGTGTTTAGGAATGTGACAGTGACCAACAGTGGTCCACAAAGCAGCCCTTGGGCTCCTTCTCCTGGAACCTATCCTTAGTGCCAGGCCTGAGTGATTGGGTGACATCGCATGCCCCAGGAGGAAGGCACAGA
This sequence comes from Heterocephalus glaber, assembly GCF_000247695.1. Next base: position 346,207 of record NW_004624969.1, on the reverse strand, counting down.
AGGTTTATGCATCCGAGAGAAGAGGTTTTCCAGTAGATGGGGGGGCATCCACTTCGCAAACTCAGATTTATGTCTTTCTCCCTCTCACACTGTCTGTTGCCATGCTGGAAGTGACGTCTGTGACAAGAGATGCATCCCTGAGCCCTGGACGCCAGCCCAGGCCCTCTCCCACCACAGGGAGTCACAGCCACGAGCCTGTCCCCGCTCCACAGGGCCACCTCAGGTTTATCTGCTGTGGTCTTTGTCCTGCTCCCAAGTGTAGCACTCTGCAGCGATCCACTCTCTCCCTCTCTTCTTTTCCTTCCTGCCTATTTTACATGAATTTGAAGCGATTTGAGGAAATAGTTACATAAAGAAAAGCTGTATCCGACAGAAGGGAACAGTTCTGTTCTCATTCCTGTGATGCTGCAGTTCTTCCACATTTCCTCTCCATGTAGAAGGGGCATCTGCTCCGTGCCGCCCCATTGCTGGGGAGAGAAGGTGCAGAGGTGGCATTGTGCCAACAGACAGCTGGATAGATCACACTGACACTCGGGCACAATTGCTGTGCTGGAAGAAAGGTCAGTTAGGTGAGATGAGGGTAGGGGATGTGCAATAAAGAACTGAGCCAGGAGAGGACCTTCCCCCTGCCCAGCTGAGTCCTGGCTGCACTGTTTTCTCGGCCTGTGCACGACACACTGATGTGGGAAGTCCCATGGGGCCACTGCTGGCTTCAAAAGAAAAAAATCCAACACAAACACATTTGAAACTGGCCTCAGATCACATTTTGAAACTGGTTTCTGTGGTGTCCAGGGGATAGAATTGGCAACTCCTGTGACTGCCTCCTTTCCTGCCTGAGCCAGACACTGTGGATCCTGACCCTTGCCTCCTGGAACTTCAGGTGTGATGGGTAAAGTGTGTGTTGAGTAACCACACTCATGGATACATAGTGGGAAAGACTTTGGAGCAAAGGACAAAACACACCAGGGAGAACTCTTTTTTTTTTTTTTTGAGACAGGGTCTCACTATGTAGTCCAACCTGACCTTGAACTCACTATGTAGCCCGGGTTGGGCTCAAATTTGCAGCAATCCTCCTGCCTCAGCCTCTCGAGTGCTGGGATTACAGGTGTGCACCACCACTCCTGACTCGAGGAGCACTCTTTTAAGGTGGGGAGTTAAGGAAGGCCTCACAAAAGAGGCAGTATTTACCTTCAAATTTGAAGAATGAGCAGGGACAGCCAAGTGAAAGGGACATACTGCAGGAGAGTCCTGGAGAGAGGAACAGCAGCGTGTGCAGAATCGGGGCTGGAGCAGGAGGAATTGGTACCCAGGGAGAGATGGAGAAAGATGACCCTGTTTGGAACGGTATGGGTCAGGGCTGAATCCCATGGGCAGGCCAGGCCTGTCAGCTTCATCCAGAGCCCACGAGGACACCTTTCCTGCTCCCTGTCTGGCTGTCGCTGCAGAAGATTCGTCCAAGCTCCCTTGTATTTCTTGACTCGTTTTTCATACATGACCTCACTCATTGGGTTCTGGGCTTTAAAAAAAACAAGAGAGAGACTCCTTTTGATACTTAACCTTACGTTCTCCAACCACGCTTTCTTCTTCTGCAGATGGAGCAAGGCCATTTATGTGCATTGAAGCTGCCTGGCTTTTTCTGCATTCTTTGTCTTCTGCACTTAGCCATTGCCTGTTGCAGACAATTCTCCAGTGTCTTATTCTTGTTTGCATCCTATTCTTCCATTTGGCCACTCAGCTGACTCCCAAATCAAAGCCCTTCTTGCCATTATAGAATCCTCTATTTCCCATTATAAAAGGGAAATTTAGGTTTTATTTTATGTATGTCAAGAGAAATCACAAACACTCAGGTTTGTTACAGTTCCTTTTCACTTCTAATTTTGAGTGTCGTTTCATTCTTCATTTGCTTTTTAAGTTTCTGTTCATGCAGACTTTGTCCCTGGGTATGGCAGAATGACCACAGTCACTTCCCTTGAAAGCTTTTCTCCATCTAACAGAATTATGTTCTCCTTTATATAAAGCACATTGTTTCTTCTCGTCCCCTAGCTTTTTCCAGGATGGTCTGAAAGCAGTGGAAAGCCTCAAACCTTCCATCGAGATGCTGTCCACCGACCTTCACACGGTGAGTAGCTCCCCTCTGTGGGGGTTGAGCCGTGCTTAGGTGAACTGCATTTTCCCTAAGTTTGCAGGCTCTGCGGCCCAGAAAGGAAGAGCCCCATTGTGCCTGGCAGAGGTGGCATTCCGTCCTCTGCTGTGGCTGGAGGGAGGGGTGACCACAAGGGAAGGCAGCTGCCACAGACTTGTGGATGGAGGTGCCCTGAGAACACCACCAACCTCCTGGTGCCACAGGCTGACTTTTCTCTGCTTTGTTTGCTTAAAGATCAAGCAGGCCCAGGATGAAGAAAGAAAGCAGCTGATACAGCTTCGAGATATTTTGAAGTCGTCAGTACAGGTTGAGCAGAAAGAGGTGAGGGGATTTAATTTTGACAGAGCACCATTTTAGCTGGGCATGGTGGCACACGTCAGTAAATCTCAGCTTCTGAGGAGGCTGAGACAGGGAGATCACAAGTTTAAGCCCAGCCTGTGCAACTTAGTGACTTCACAAGAACTTGTCTTATAATAAAAAAGGCCTGGGGATGTAGCTTAGGGTGAAGGCGCTGGGTTTAATCCCCAGTTCCCTGCATCTCAGAGGTTTGCCCCGAGCCCTGAGTCCAGGTCTCGCAGGGCTCCCTGTGCATGTGGACCCTGCTACACAAGTAGTGCTTGGTGTCTTTCACATCGTCCACACCACTTAGGCCTTTTGTTCTGTCCTCCGACCTCTGGTCCACCTGCCCTGATGTGTGTGGACCCTGCCTGTTGGGGTGGGCCCAGAACAGGGGACCTTCGGGCTCCCTCTCTCCTGGCCACTGTATGTAGGAGATGTGAGGCATTAGCCTTTGTCTCAGCTGCACCCCACGAGCAGATACCTGTGGCTTCCTTCACACTGTCTCCTCCATGTAGTGATGTCTTTGTGTGCTCACACACTGACAGTTTTTTTTTGAGGGGGACTCATAAAAAAAACCACTAAATGGTACATTTTAAGGGTAATTTTATGATGTGTTTGCTATAATGTGGGTATTGTAATGTGAATTTTTCCTTCCCTTGAAACAAAGTCTCACTATTTTGCCCTAGACTGGGCTCAAAATGATCCTCCTGACTCAGCCTCTTGAGTGGCTGGGATAAAATGTGATGTTAACATAAATCCACTTCCTTGATACTAAGAGAATGTGTCTAAATGTTACCTGCTAGATTTTAGATAAATGGCTATTGAACTACTTAACATAAAGTTCACTGTTGGCAGTTTGTCATAAGTTCTTGTACTATAACTGAATACTTTTTTTCTCCTAAATGCATTTACCTTTTGTGACCGAAGTCTAGGAGAGTAAGTAGTTCAGTTTTTTTAATAAATTGAAGAATTTTGCATGCTTTGTTCATGAACTTCAAAAATATGGTTTTTTTCCCTTTGTATAAGTTAATGGCTAGTAGCACTTAGATTTCAGCCCTTCTTTTAGTTGTAGTAGACTTTACTAAAGGCCACAGAGCTTGAAGGCACAAAGGGGAGCTTTCAGGGTTTGTACTTGCATTGTCGCTGTGTTGTGAGGATGCGCGGCTTATTCCCTGCCTCTGTTGGGCTGGATTCTGAGCATTGTTTTAGCCCCTTGGCAGCTGCCTTTCTGGCCCCTAGCTCCCCCACTCCGGGTCCAGCCAGGACCCCTTCTCCTCTGGCTTTTCGTCATGGTAGGTGGTTAGATTGACATCTTGGCCATGGGACGGTCACCTGCAGCTTGATCGGGTGTTTATTCAGGCTATTGCTGGGTCACCTAGAGGTCCTTGAGGATGCCGAAGGGTGATAGCAGGTTCAATTTATGTTAGGGTTTCTCTTTTCGCCGGGGATTTAGCTCAGTGGTACTGCTGCCTGCCTCGCAAGAGCAAGGTCCTGAGTTCGATCCCGGTACCCCCCAAAAATGTTTCTCTTTTCTGTGAATTTTAGATTTCGCGCGATAGCTTCAGATTTTTCTGTATGTTTTGATTGATTCAAGAGATGCTTGGTCTGGGTCTGGTGTGATGGGGCATGACTGTAATCCCAGCACTTAGAAGGCTGAGGCAGGAGAATCACCGAGAGAGTTCAAGGCTAGCCTGGGCTATATATATAGGGGCTATGTATTGGGCTATATAGCAAGACTCTGTCTCTAAAATACAAACAAAAAAGAAATGCTTGGTCTAAAAAGGAAAAAACAGAATCCCACCTGTCTTCCCATGTAGCCTAGCCTTGTTCTGCTCTGAGACCTGCAGATGACTGCCCCAGTGTGTGTGGCATGAACACACCGCAGTGTTGGTGTGCAACTGTGCCTGGATTTTGTGCAGTGGCTTTCTTCTCCCTAAGTCAAGAGACATAGTTCTGGTTGTGCGGTCTGCCTTTTGACAGACTGGTCTGGAAGTCATATAGATGAGCAGTCTCCTTCTACTGACTTATTCCCAGAAGTGTTTGAAGCTGGCTTTGCTCCCCAGCTCTGGTGCTGAAGTGTGGCCCTTGTGGGAGAAGGCGGGAGCAGGGACTGTCTTCATCCCACGGGCGCACAGCTGTTCAGGTTGTCCTGAGGCCTGAATGCTGCAGGGCTAGGCTGGAGGGGTCTGCTTGTCTCAGAGTCACTCATCAGTTCGGAAGGGGGCAGTGCCTTAGCACCTCATGGGTTGCCCGGGTGAGGATTTTTTGTTTGTTCAGGTAGCTGCACGTGTATTTAGAGCTTAGGAAGTCAGTGCCATACATTCATGTTTTTAGATTGGAAGACTTAACATGGTGACAGTGATCGTGCTCCCCGGATGCGTCTGCAGACTCAGTCCAGCTGCCTTTTTGCAGAAATTGACAAGCTGATTTTAGAATTCTTAGGGAAATGCAAATTCAAGAATTAGCCACAACCAACTTGAAAAAGAACAAAGTTGGAGGATACTCCCTGATTTGAAAACTTAGCCACAAAGCTGTAACAGTTAAGACATTGTGGGACTGGCATATAGTGAGACAGCTTGATCAGTGAGATAGGGTTGAGAATCTAGAAATAAACCCCTACATTTGTGGTCACTGGGCTTTTCAACAAGGGTGCCAAGAGAGCGTGGGAGAGTCTTTTCAGCAGTGGTGTGGAGACAGCCTGATAGCCACGAGCAGAAGAATAAATTTGAATCCTGCCTCTTGCTGTAACTCAAAATGGATCCAAGACCTCAGTGTAACAGCTAAAACTACAAAACTTTACAATTACAGGGATAGATCTTCATGACTTTGGATTAGGCAGTGATTATTTACATGTGACCCAAAGTACAAAGAGCAAAAGAAACAGTAGATAAATTGAACTTCATTAAAATAAAAATATCTTGTACTTTAAATTTCTCTTTTGAGATTGTTGAGCATCCAGGTGGCCCCCGGCTGCTTGTTCCTGGTGTCGGCTGCAGCATCTGTCCCCCCAGCCCAGGTGACGGGTCGGCTGCCCCTCTGCCCTCCCTGCATCTCAGGTGTGCGTCCACTTGCCTCGGGCACCTCCCTTGCACTCTTCTAGTTCTTCTCTTTGCCTTTAAGGCTCACTTCTTCCCAACTCTCCCTGGGGTTTTCTACGGTTGACTCTTCAGGTCTCGAGCATTCTTACTGTTGTTTCAGATCACTTTGTTGTTCGTGCCTTAGTTTCTTTGTTGTTCGGATGTGTGTGGAGGTTCCCTGAGAGTGAGCAGTGCTCGCTGTCATCAGGGAGCCGGGCCCTGTCTATGTATGTCCCCAGTGAGGCAGCAGGAACGTGGGCTTCTTTTCCCCTCTCTGCTCTTGGCAGTCAGGGGCCTGCTCCCTGAGTAAGTCACTGAATTTCAATGTGTCTGTTTCATCCTGTTACAGCATGAACAAGCTCGAGCAGGGGACGAGTTCTCAATAAATAGAAACAGACAGGTCTCAGCCCTCCCTTGGCTGACCTGTGAACCTGTTTGTTCTCACCTTGCTCCACTCTGTTCCTTTGGTCTGCCGGAATTTCCAGTGCTGCCCTGTCCCCCCAGCCTTGGGCTGTCTGATGTCATTTGTTCCATACCTGTTGGAGGTTGGACTCTGGCCTTGAGCCCTGGGATTCCTCTTGGGTGCAAACCCTAAGATGCTTGTAGATGGGAGTCCCCCAGTGTGGTGGACTAAGGCAGGGCTTCCTGTGATTATGGCACCCCAGGTCAGGATGGGGAGCAGTCTGGTTCCATCTGTACCTCCCCTACCTTTGAGACAGAGAGTTGGGGAGGGAGTAGTTGGCCAGTACCAAAGGTACCTGATGTTAACACTGGTGATCACACTCTGTGTTTACTGTCTTATTGGGTATTGTTTCCTATTGTCCAGGAAGAAAACTGAGGCAGAGAGCCTGCATAACTTGTCTGTGTGTGAATCAGAAAATTATTTTGTTGTCTTGCCTGAAGGCCTTGCCCTTTCTAGTCATCACATCCTTCTTTCCTGACGCTCCTTTCCCCTCTCAGGAGCTGCAGCTGTCATTGGGGACTTAAAGTTTATAGGAAAATAAAGCCTTCTCATGCTCATTCTTTCTGTCTATTAGAAGCACTGATTTTTGACAGTTCCTTCTCCACCCGGGTGATAGGTGGCTTTTATGAGATCCTAGATGTGGATTTTATGTCCCTTCTTGGTGTGGTGAGAAGGGGGGAATTGAAAAGCAACTTCAGGCATACGTGATCTTTGTGTACTGCTTTTTAACAAATCAGGACCCAGAGAATGTGTTAAAAAGCAAATTCTTGACTATTTTTTAGGACTCACAACTTCGACAGAGTACAGCTTATAGCTTACATCAGCCTCAGGGAAACAAGGAACATGGCATGGAGCGGAATGGCAACCTCTACAAGAAAAGCGATGGGTAGGTAGAGGTGCTGAATGCTGGAGTTGAGTGTGTGTTCCTGACCCCTTGTATCCAAAATGTCTAAATGCTTATTTTTTCCCATTTATCCATAAGGATCCGTAAAGTGTGGCAGAAAAGGAAATGTTCAGTGAAAAATGGTTTTCTGACCATATCCCACGGTACCGTAAGTATTCTCTTCGTCCATGGTCCTTGCTGTATGTCGTTAGATGGTGGGTGATGTCAGAAGACACAGTGTTCTGTGCGTGTTGCTGCATGAGGGTGGCACTTGGCAGAATTGCCCTGTTGGAAGAGGTTCTTTGTATTCTTGACTTGGTGGTCTGCACCATGTTTAGCTGCTGGCTGGGTGGAACCTTCTTACTTTCTACTGCTCCGCAGAGTTGGGAGTAACTGATAAGCCAAGTATCTTTATTTGGAGGCCTGTCACCTCCAGAAACCATAAAATGATGAACAGCTCCCTCAACAATCCTTTTTCCAGAAATTAAACACTGGGGAAGATGTCTTCTTTTCCATGAAGGGAAAAATGTTTAAGTGGTCAGAATTCTAGGAATCAGAAATCCAAAAGAGAAAAGTGATTTCAGTGACTTTATTGTAGAAACCTCACATACTGCACCCCACCTTCATCAGGCTCTTCTTCCATCATCATGTTTAGAAGAGCCCGCACAAGAGAACAGCCTTGGGTGTGTTGAACATATGAAAAACCAATCCGAACAGAATTGTGCACCAGTCTAGCTTTCAGAGACTAGGAACCTTAACTGCAGTCTCAAACATAGCCCTTCATACCAGTGCTCTTTCCCATAGTGGCCCTAGGCATGTCGTCCCCTCAATTGGTGTGACCCAGGCTGGTGAAAACCTCAGGGGCCAGGAGAAAGTTTGGGAATCATCTCAAGGCAGTGCTGGCTGCTGTTCTCCTGGCAATGACAGTGTTACATCTCTTTCTGAGTGCACACCGGGCACTTTGTGCATCGTGGCCCCGCTCATGGGTATGGATGGTGGTGACCCCATGAAAGGCAGGGTGGACAGGAGCACAGACAGGCTTTTCAGAGGTCATCGTTTAGCATAGGGTCCTGAGAATCAGCCCTGATCAGGACTTAGGAGTAACAGGATAAAGCCCCACTTGAAGGAGGTTCCCAGACAAAGGATTGTGTTCCACTGGGTTGGGAGCAGTCCCTTCCTTTTTGCTGACTCTGTTAAGCAAAATGAGAGAGATAAGGCAGCATGTATCAAGTGTAGTCTGTAGGATCTCTGGGCGAGCTCTGGCCTGGGGCAGACTGTTTCTTGGCCAGACAAATAGAAGTCCTTCCCTTTTCTGTAATGCAGCCTGCACGCTGCTGTGATCCCACCCCCTTCCAGGGTGTTACTGCTCGTGTCTAGATGTCCCCCCAGACCCTCATGCGGTCATAGATGGGGCTGTTTCAGAGGTGCCTGGATCTAGAGTGTGTGACGCAGGAATTGATTCATGATGCAGTGGGAGGATCAAGGGCACTGGGATTAAGGGTGTGAGTGCTGCTCGCCCGAAGTAGCCTTGATAAGACATGAGGCACAGAAAGAGCTGCAGTTGTCCTTTGTTGTTTTGCTCTCTTCTGCCCGCCATGGTTCTCCTGTGTGACGCCCCTCTGCCCGCCCTCCCTGCCTTGGAGCCAGCCAACTATGGACTGAAGCCTCTACAAACTGAGAGCTAAATAAACCTTCCCTCCTTTAGCTTTGGGAATTGGATACTTTGTCTCAGCAACGAGAAAAATAAGACCTGGGGTTGCAGTCTGTGCCTTCCTGTGCTGCTCTTTCCATACAGATAGGTGCATGGGTGTGGGGAGGGGAGGAGTGCTATAGAGGACAGGAAACAAATTTAATTAACCACGTCTCATCCTTAAAATTAACAGCCTGAGACCAGGAGATGGAGATTCTGTGGTTTATTTTTTAGTTGTCCAGTTACTTGTTTTAATTCAGGTTTACCACCTTGATATACAAAATAAAGACCATGTTTTATTTCATGCTCTTACAGCTCTCAAGTCGCTGGCGAATCACATTTGCTTCATCGAGAGTCCCCTGAGGTCCTGGGCCTCAGGTCATGCCAGCCAGTAGCTCTGGCTACACAGAGAGGACCAGGCCTGGCGACCCTTTGCTGGCAGTGAAGCTCACGCCATGTCGGTGCTTGAGCTTCCTGTCAGAAGAGGGGGAGGCAGCCTCGTTAGGTCTGGATGGGTTGCCCCAGTTTTTGGTGTCTACAGCACAGTCCTAACCAGCTTCAGAAGGATGCTGACAGCTCAGCCTGTCACACAGTGTGCATGTTTCGTAAGTCCTTTGTGTGCTGAGTGAAACCCTCTCCGGGGACCCTCCACTTCTGGATGCTTCACCTGCCGTTAGCAGCCACTTTCTGCCCCAGCTGTGGGACAGTGGTGGGCCCTGTCCCGTGGTGACCCCCCCATGCCTTGCAGGGACCCAGTAGCTGCTTTCCAGCCCTCTGCTCAGGCTCTGAATGTTCTTCCCTCCCTCTCCCTGTGTGTTGTGCTGCAAGCTCTGGAAGTGGGAATCCTGGGGACCCTTCTGGCCTGGCATGTGCAGGGTTTGCCCAGGCAGGGAAGGAGATCCCTGGTAGCCACGACTAATCGTGCTTCTTGGCACCCGGAAGAAGCGATCCTTGGATGAGATACAACAGTGTTGGCACCAACAAGGGCTGGGGACTGTGCCAAGATAGAAGGACTGTCCACTAGCTTTCAAACAATTAAATTTTAAAGTCTAACAAACTGGTAAAAAACATTTTTTCTTAAAGCCTAACCAATTGGCAAAAAGTAGACTGACAAGATTAAACTGGGAGAATCACTAATAATCCTTGCCTTCAGGACAAGCACTGAGGCTGGACTCCTCCTCCTCCTCCTCCTCCTCCTCCTCAGCTTTTCTGCTGAACCGGGGCTTCTCAAATTAGGTCCTAGAGGAACACTGATAATCTTGTGAATTAGATAAAATTGCTCAATAGCTGAAGTAAATCATGGTACTCTTTTTTCCAAATTGCAGCAGGAAAGGAATTTAATGGGTAGAATTTTCTCTCGTAAATTTTTTATATAGCTTTGCTGTGAACTAATAATCTGAATGGGCAAATAGCAAACAGCTATTGGTATAAAACAGAATAGCTGATACTGCTTAAGATGGCCAGCTTGTATGATTTTGTTGATAGAATTATTCCTACTCCACATAAAGGCACTGGATCTTTTCTGTATTTTATGGGGGTTTTTGCTGTACAGAAGGCAGAGTGTCTTTGAGGGTATTTTCTCAGAGGATGAACAACTTTCTCCATGCCATAAGGGAAGAAAAAGGGAGGGTCGTGATAATTCTAATGGTGGTTCTTTGCTGCCTGAAAATGCAAAGGGATTTGCAGAGGGAAAGGGAAAATGCAAAGGGACCTGGTTGGGTCCAAGTGAGCAGCTGCCTTCTCTGGGTACTAAGTGAGCCCAGCAGCCTGGCAGCTAAGCACTTGGGCCTTGGAGAGGGCCTGGCTTCCCTCTTCCTGGGCTGCAGAACCCCAGTCATGATTTGGTTTGTCCGGGCCATATGTTTATCTATAACATTGGAGTAGTTCCTGCCACAAAGGACCATTAGGAGCCAGGCGTGGTGGTGCATGCCTATAATCCCAGCACTCATAAGGGCTGAGGCAGGTAGATTGCAAGTGTGAACCCAGCCCGGGCAATTTAAGGACTTAGACCTTTTCTCAAAATACATAAAAGAGGACTGGGGATGTAGCTCAGTGCAAAGGCCTTTGGTTCAGTTTCCACAAAGAGGGTGGCAGTTAGAAATATGGGTTGAATTAATTCATGAAAAAAATGTTTACAACAGAGCCTGCCTCACCGAAGTACAGACTAATAGTAACTGAGTGAATGTAGCTCTTCTCAGTCCTCGTAGTGTCCCCACAATGCTTCTCATTTACTGATATTCACCGACAGCGGACGCTGTAGTCTGGAAGCAGCCCCCAAAACTCGGTGTCTCTGTGCATGATCACAGGATCGTCACAGTGTCTCATGAGCTGGACATCTGTGTCACCGTGCCTGGTTTTGTCCAGGTGTATCATTCATGTGTTGGTTCCTGGGTGAGCCAGCTGTCCCATAGGTAAAGATCCAAGTGGGTGGTGCTTTTGCTCAACGCTGTCCACGTTTGCAAGATTAGGCAGGGCAGAGGCTTCTGAAGCTGGTGTCTGATGATCCCAGGATTCCGTCAGGAATCTGCAGGGGTGGAGAAGATCCATCCATAGGAGAGAAGATCAGTAGAGCCACAAACCAGGAGCGTCTAGGACTACCCTGTTTATGTAGCTTCTGAGTGTCCAGACTTTAAATCCCTGAGCCTTTTTCAAACCCACATCCCGTATAATTTGAGGATCGGTCCCGTTTTAAGGAGGCTGCTCCTCCCCCTGCTCTGTAGAGTTCCTGTTGAGAAGCCCTGGGTCTGTGAATGCAGGGAGGCTGCACAGGCCTGCCCCATTCCAGGTGCAGATGGGTCTGGATTAGGGCCACATCCAAGCAGCTTGTGGTCAGAGCAAGTGGAGAACAAGAACGATTGAAGTGCACCATACTTTCCTTTGACCTTTCCTTTAGCAGCTTGTTAGATGAGCAAGGTAAGCCTGTCTAGGTCTAAAAGGTTTCTAACCACTTGACATTCACAGTTTTTCTTTCTGAAATTCCCTTCTCATCTTGCTCCTTTTGCACTTTAGGACTAAGAGTGATATTTTTTAAAACTAAGAGAACAACCATTTTTGATGCAGCTGACAGAGAAGTATGTTGTGATCCCTTGTGTGTGGGGTTGGGAACATGTCTGAATGAAGTGCGTTTTGTTGAAATGCCAGAGACAGTGATGGTTGACTGTCAGGGTTATGAATCTGTTATCTGTTGTTGCTTTAGAAAGCAGGAAAGATCATTATCCCGCCACTCTCGTGCTGAGATTACTTTTCCTGGAAGTGAGCATTCCGCTCAGAAAGACTCACCAGAACATCAGATACTGTGCTAGGTGCCCATGTCGGCCCCGAAACTACTGTGCCATTCGTAGGACTCAGAGCTCTGGGTAGTGGGGTTTCGGTCCTGGAGCGTTTTGGTCCTGGAGCGTTTTGGTCTCAGGGAGTCCCCTCAGTCCGGATTTTGTGTGAATCACTCGGTGTGCCTTCAGGGAGGCCCTCACAGTCAGGGTCCAGGGACATTTAAGTCACCTTTTTCAGGCCGGCTTTGTAGATGAGCAAGTGCCCGCCCACCCTGGCTGTGTCTCCCCAGAAGTGACTGGGGTGGTCTCACTCTTTCCCTCTCACCTTCCCTGTCATTTGTCGTACGCAGGCTAACCGGCCTCCCGCAAAGCTCAACCTGTTGACCTGCCAGGTGAAGACCAACCCCGAGGAGAAGAAGTGTTTTGACCTCATCTCACGTAAGGCTCTTGGGGAGTTGGCTGTGCGTGGGGAAATCTCCTTAAATGTGCCTCTAGGGCATTGGTCCCATGCCTGACACTGGGTATTGAAGCCCTGGTTTTGGAAGAGCAGCACCCTTGTCAAGCGAGCTGCCTGCTTTGTCTTTCCAGCACCAGTTCTTGGCTTACTGTTCTCTCTGGCTGAGGACTGGACATGGAGAAGCAGCCCTGTTCCATGGCTCTCTTAACCTTAGACTCTGCGCAGTCTGCTCTCCCATTGAAACTAGAAGGCTGCACTAGATAAGCTCTCAGACCCAAAGTCCTTATGACTTCGTTTGCTTTTTGAGACAAGATCTCGTTATGTAGTCCACACTGGCCTTGAACTCCCTGTGTAGCCCAGGCTGGTCTCAAACTCTTGGTGATCCTCCTGCCTCAACCCCCCTTGTAGGATTACAGCTCAGCTTTGTTTTTTGTTTTTTGGGTTTTTAAAAGACAATTTTGATGTCCAAAGCTTCTGTAATTTACTGGCAGTATGTTAGAAACACTATAAACAAAAATGATAGGGTCTCGATTGGAGCCTTCAGAAGTTGAGTTTGGAGAACCGTTTACCTTCCCATCACAGCATTCATGTTTCCACTTCTGTGTGCTTTTCCTCTTCATGGAATCACCACAGACTCACCACAGGATCATCTCCTATGGCCAGTGTTTACCCAGACCCACCAAACCCCTGAAAAGAAAAGGGCTGGAAAGGTTTTAAAGGAGATAGGACAAACCGTCTGTTCCCTGTCATCCTACGTGGCAGGGTTACAGTTTGGGGAAGAAATAGCCAGTCCCCTTTTGAATATGAAGTCACCAGGGATTCGGCCCAGTTGCTGCATTTACAGAGGAAACCACTGTCCTGTGTGACACAGGCAGAGGGCGCTGTCCTCCTGGCCTGGGCCCCCAGCAGGAGTGGCTCCTCTTACAGAGTCTGTCACCATGTGACGTTTGTTGCCAGGGAAGATGGGCACACCCCTCAGACATCCACACCAGAGGGCACTCTGGCGGCCGACACCCAGGACCCAAGTTCCCTGGGCCCCTGTTGTTTCTCTTTTGTGGCGGAGACCCCTGGAAATGGCTGTGGTTCACATGCACCTCGAGAGCCCACAGCAGAGGGGCTTCTCGCTTAGACATTTGGGGCCCACCTTCTACATCACACATCAGCGCACAGAGTTAGCCATTGGCTTCCCTGACTCCACCTGGTCTGACCGGAAGTAGCTCTGCGTGAGGCGCAGGGCACTAACATTACCTCCCGAGTCATGGCTTCCTGAGACCTCTGAGTCCCTCGAGCCTGGTCTTGGGCTATGATCTGCCACTCCCAGGCCCAGGGAGCCTGCGCATGTCCATACCTGAGAATACGCCCACCTCTCTTTGCACACTTGAGCCTGGCATCTGAATCACAAAATAACTTCATTCTTCCAGACTTGAAACAGTTTTCTTATACCTTGTTCCTCCCCTCAGTAGCAGAAGGGATAAAGGAAAACCTGGCTCCATTCCCCCTGTTGTTAACGAAACAAAACAAAACAGAAGAGCAGCGTGGTGTGGGGAAAGAGGGTGGGGCCAGGAGTCGGGAAACCTGGGTGCCCTTTACCTCTCGGGTCTCGGTCTCTGCCCAGGCAGCTGACAAACCTGTTCTCAGAAGCAGGGTGCTTTCAGGAGTGAAACCCACGACTGTAAGACCACTGGTGTTTGCTCACTTTTGGGCTACAGTCGCTTCTTGTGTGTCCCTAAGAGGAACTCACGGGCACATGGTGCGCATTATCAGCCGTGTGAGCAGTTAGGAAAAGCCAGCAGTCAGCACTGGCACTGTGTGGAGAGCTTGTCTTGCCCAAGTCTTACCAGACTTTCACTGCATCCTTGTCCTGCCCGACATCCCCCCAGAAGCCTGCAGTGTCATCAGTTGTTACTCATCCATTCTCTCTGCAGTCCTCCCTTACCTCTCACGATCTTGATACATTTTGAAGCATGTTGATCAGTTCTGTGTCAGCTGTCCCTCCATTTGGGTTTCCCTGATGTTTTCTCATGATTGAACTAAAGATAGGAGATTTTGGCAAGAGTAGCACAAAAGCAGCATTATCATCTCACACGCCTCATCCTTTGTGCATGGATGGCCAGCAGCCCTGTAATGTGCCAGTGGTACCTGAGGGTGGCATGTCAGTGCCACCGTTCCTTGGCAGGATTCCATGGCTTTGGCTGTTTGGAGCACAGGGCTCCCGTAGCTGGTTATTCTTCGACTTTCTCCTGCAGTGCTAACCTTTCTCTAGGAAAGCCAGAAAGCATCTAAGATACTCCCTTTAGAAAAGGCTTCTGTTATTTTCAGAAAGCTTAACAATTACTTTCTTGGCTCAATTCTAGTGAGTTTAAAAAGTAAACCTTTTGATAGGATGATGCCGGTTTCCTTCACACAGCTCCAGTTTCTAGGAGCTGCATCTTTTACAGGTCCAGAAACAGGGCTGGTTTATGAATTAGCATTACAAAGCCACAATTATTGGACAAGGGCAGACATTTTAAGGCCTTGAGGGAGGGCTTGATTCTATACAAATCATTAATTTCCTAGAGAGGGCTGAGATTATTCCTGCAGTTAATTATAAACCACTTTCGGTTGGAACTGTGTATGGATTACTGTTTGGGCTTGCTCACCACTGATGCATTTCCTCTTGCTTGCAGATGACAGGACATACCACTTCCAGGCAGAGGATGAGCAGGAGTGCCAGATGTGAGTGGCTCGGGGTGGGACTCCGGGCCGCCCGCCTGTTGTTCTTGGCTGTGACACTTTACCGCCATGACTTGTCTAGATGGATGTCAGTGCTGCAGAACAGCAAGGAGGAGGCTTTGAACAATGCGTTTAAGGGTGATGACAGTACAGGAGAGAATAACATTGTCCAGGAGCTGACCAAGGAGATCATCTCGGACGTGCAGAAGATGACGGGCAACGATGTGTGCTGTGACTGTGGAGCACCAGGTGACCCAGCCCACCCGTGCTCTGGGACATTCAGGTCCCAGTCTCAAAATCCATTCATTGATTTTCACTTCCACTTCAAACATGAAATTAAGTGCAGCTCAGCCTGAGTTCATCCCATTACACAAATGCTTAATGAGTTGTGCAGACCACTGGGCGAGGGCTAGGGGACCATCCCCGCCGACCCCTGAGAGCAGGTCTGATGGAGACACAGAGATGTCAGTGCGTCCTGAGAAATGAGAACTGAAAAGCACCTCAGGGGAGTCAAGGTCATTGGTCCCCTTTGGCTTCTGAGAGGCTGTGGGGGTGCAGAATGGGTCTGGGATTTCCCCTAGCCTCTCTTGGTCCGACTTTGTAGATCTCCTAAGATAACTTTCACCTGGGTGTGGTCATACATCCTGTAATCCCAGCCCTCTGGAGGCTGAGGCCAGAGGATCACTAAGAGTTTGAAGTCAGCCTGAGCTACATAGTAAGTTCAAGGCCAGCTTACAGTACGTAGTGAGACCCCATCTCAAAAATAAAATAAAAATAAATAAACGACCAAACAAGTGTTAGTTCAGCTTGGGCAACTTAGCAAGACCTTGCCTCAAGATTTAAACAAAAGAGGCTGGGAATATAGCTTAGGGCAAAGGCCTTAGATCCAATCCCTAGCACCATAAACAAGTAAATAAAGTAGCTTTCAGTCATCGTCAAGAGCTGTAAGATGTCAGTTTTCTGTAAAATTGAGGAGCAAGTCCCTCTACACTGTCACATTCAGTGACATGAGACATTTATGTTTGCATTTTGAAAAAGTATGTCAGAGGCTTCATTATAATAAATACAGAGTCACTTTTTTTTGAGGGGATGCTGGCTCTGGGGATCAAACCCAGGGATTTACTCATGCTAGGCAAGTGCTCTACCACTGAGCTACATCCCTAGCCTTTTTCATTTTGAGACCAAGTCTTACTAAGTTTCCCAGGCTGGCTTCAAACTTGTGATCCTCCTGCCTCAGGCTCCTGAGTAGCTGGGATTACAGTTCATAACACCATGCCTGGCATCACTATTTTTTTTTCCAACAACTAATTTTCTTGTTTGTTTGTTCTGTAGTACCGAGGAATGAATCCAGGGTCTTCATTCTGAGCTACATTCCCATCCCTTTTTTATTTGTGGGTGGGCCATTGAGACAGGCTCTTGGTATGCAATTTAGGCTGCCTTTGAACTTACTATGTAGCCCAGGCTGGCCTTGAACTTACAGCAATCTTTCTGCCTCAGCCTCCCAAGTACAGGGATTATAGACATGCACCATACCTGGTTTAACAATTACTATTTTTTAAATGTTTGAGGAGTTGGCTTATTCTAATTAAGATGGAAGGATCCTGGGGGTGGTCAGTGGAACTATGTGGTAGCCTTTTTTGAAAATTGTAAGATGAGAAAGAGTGTGGCTTTCCCAGAATGTCAGTTACTTTTTAATGCCTCCAATTTTGGGCATTTCTATTAAAAACACAACCAAGATAGAGTGGACACTTGAGAAATGCCATTGGGTTCTTATTACCTTGAAGGCTACCTATATTTGGTCTTGGATCCATTAAAAATATCTTTTGGGCAGAAGATGAGGTGGGGAGAGATAAGTCATGAATTGCGCAGTTTCTTGAGAAAAAATAAGGACAGCAATGTGCGTAGGTGTCTCAGACACTGGCACAGGAGTCAGAGCTGGTGTGCTGGCAGCACTCGGGCTGCCTGGGTCTGAGCGCTGTGGAGCTTCTCCTGACAGTGAGATCATCTCCATCCTGGCCACCTCACAGGCCCCTGATGCTTCAGCCAGCCGTGATAGGAAAACGCTCTGATTTCTGAAGCTCTTCTGATGCGCACTCTTCCTGCTGCCCCCACAGTGCTGAGCACAGCACATCATAAGCAGATAGTGAGGCTTGCTGTTGCCTTCAGCGTCCACAGCCTGTGTGTCTCAGGTCCGTTCCCTGTGAAAACTAGACTGGAGTCGCTTCCTGCTGCCCTTGCTCCACTCTGCTGGCCTGGCCAGGGTGGCAGAGGCTGTGTTCTCTCTCCAGGAGCAGTCTTTGAGCTCACAGTCACTCCAGAGCCCCATGTCCTACTGTGTGCCCATGGCACCTGCCACTTAAGGAATGGGAAGGCATGGAGGTGGTGTAAGTGGGGAGAGGAGAACTGACTGACTTTTGCCTGGATGTGGATTGCATGTTAATTGGCACTAATTATGGAGATTGAAGGTTCTAGCTCTGTCAAAAATCAAAACATGTTCATGTTGAAAACTCCACGTTCAGTAACCAGGCAGGAAAATGTGGTGCTCCTGGCCTTTTCCTGACTGCAGGCTCATTTGCCTTGTCCTCTTTGGCAGATCCGACATGGCTTTCCACCAACCTGGGCATCCTGACCTGCATTGAATGTTCCGGAATCCACCGAGAGCTAGGGGTTCACTATTCCAGGATACAGTCCCTGACCTTAGATGTGCTAGGAACATCTGAGTTGCTGGTAATGTTTAAATTCTTGATTTTTGGGTTGGAATTAAATGAGCAGAGAGTTAAGCTTTTATTTGGCATTCTAATCCATTTTGGTTTTTTGAAATATCAGTGGGCTGCTGGTGGTTATGTTGCCAGATGGGTTTGGGTAATTAGAAACTCATTGATAATTCCTCATTCTCAGCACCAGGCAAGTAGAGGCACTTCTTGTTGCAAAACTTAATTCTTAAATACAAAAATAGGAAGCAAACCCAAGATTCTGTTATGAAATTCTTCAGAAATGAGGTAGGCTGGTAGTGTGGTCCACTTTCTCCATCTGTAAAACATGCAGAAACCAAAGCAGAGAGACAGGGAAGAATTTGTTCTCCCTGAGTCATCAGTTGATTTCTGACAAGGCTTAGGTCACTTTTTGCCTCTCCCTGTGGGGAGAGATGGTGGTCTTTGTATCTACTGCTGCTTTCCTAAAAAAGCTTTTATTCTTGGTTCAGTCACCACACAGAAGCCTTGTGGTAGAGTTGAAACGGAAGCATGTTCTGTGAAGGAGCTTTCCCACTGCTGAGGCTGCAGCTCAGCTAAGTAAGAAGTGAATCCGCCTCAGTTTGTACTTCTGGCTGCCTAAAACCTGAGTTCCTCTGGGCCATTTCAGAGTCCTTGGCTGCTGCTTAGAAAGCAATGCTTGAACTCTTTCTCCGGGTAGCTGGGTGTCAAACAGGGCATAGTAAGTGGATATTGGTTGCTATTGATTGTAATGTCAAAAGCAATAATCTCAACAGAAAATCAATGGCCAGGGTCAGTATTCCCCACATGGGGCCATAAATCTTCTTGACGAGTGCTCTAGATCCACAGGTCTGGACTGCCGATGCTGCTGAACTCTCCCGGGGACCCTTCCAGTCTGCGGTCTTGAAAGTCAGTTTGGGAGAAGCTAGAGTGGATCCTGGTGGCCTGGGTAGGGTCAGCCCTGGTGGCTTAAAGGTCAAGACTAAGTCAGGCACAGCAAGGCCCCAGTGCACTCTGGTCACTTTGGTGGCTGCCCCTGCCGTGAAGAAACACATGGCCTGCAGCCTGCAGCATGTGTGCCTGCGCTGTCTCGGGGTGGACGCCAGCGGTTCAGAGCTGAGGCTGTTGTGTTTTCAAAGAAACACAGATTGTATCAGTAACACTGGAGAACTGCAGCAGTTGCTAGTTTTACTGATTTGTTTATAGCACTGGGAAGCATTAGGTGATTTATGGTGAAATAACTTGGTTTGCATTAGGCATTTTGCAGAGTATGTTACATATATGAGCTCATTTGATCTCTGTGACAACCTGATGTCCTCAGTATGTTATCCTTGCTTTACTGAGGAAGAGACGGAGGCTTGAAATGTTTTCATGTGCCTGGCACTATGTCCCTCTTAAGAGACGTCTGGGAGGGGCCTCATCTCTTACTCAATTTGATTCAGAGGAGCCTGAGCCATGGACCATGTGTGTGCGCTGGGTCGTTTGGCCATGTGACTGCTCACCCCTACTGCTCACCTCTGGGGAGAAAAGAGCCCTAGTTTGCAGCCTGCCCACCCCTGTGGGGTTAATTCTCCCACCATGACCAGTTAGTTGCAATTGACCCACATGAATTCCTGAACTTGGAATTCGAAATATGTTGAGTAGCAGCAGCAGACAGTTCTGTAAAACATTATTGTACAAATACACTGGTCATAAATAACTTCAGGAACATAGATAATAGAGCTGGGCATGGTAGTGCACACCTGTAATCCTAGCACTTGGGAGGCTGTGGCAGGAGGACCACTGCAAGTTGGAGGCCAGCTTGGACTACACAGTTCAAAGCTAGTCTGGGGCCGGGGATTTAGCTCGCAAGCGCAAGGTCCTGAGTTTGATCCCCGGTACCAAAAAAAAAAAAAGCTAGTCTGAACAACATAGTGAGACCTTGTCTCAGAAAACAAAACACAAAACAAAACAAAAAGCTAGGTCATGGCAGTCCCAGGAGGCTGCATGTTTCTCCAGCACTGGGAGTGTGATTGATTGATACACGCATGCCAAGGCTCTGTGGACTAGCTGTCCCCTGATAAACCACCCAGTTCCAAGCAGAAGGGAAGCAGCTTTCTGATTTCTGAGGATTCTCCTCCTCCCACCCCAACCCATCTGCTTAACCCAGGCGAGGAGGCTTCAGGGTGGCCCCCACTCAGCGGGGACCGTGGCTGCTGCTGTCACTCGCGGTCAGGAAATGTTGGTGCGTGGTGAGGGGTTGTGTCCCTGCCGTGTGATGCCACGGGCAGGGGCTTGTGCCTTAGGCCTTCTGAGCATGAGCCCACCCTGATCTGACCCTTCCAACAGCAGTGACCTCACGGCTCCTGTCACCTCCCCTGACCACTGACTTTGGAGTCTCTTGTCCAGGAAACCTCAGCCTGAAGGCCTGGCTTCTTGCCTCTTGACCTCAGCTTGAGGCTGCAGAGCCAACAGCAAGGGCGTGGAGTTGGTGTTTAATGCTTTACCCATTTAGGAATCTTTGTTCACTTGTCAGGGACAAGGTGAGATCAGGGAGGCTCATCACTCAGCCGGGAAGCTGCCCTGTGTGTCTTTTGTCCTGTGTTTAAAAAAAAAAAAAAAAATCCCTTGAGCTGGATGTGGTAGTGCACACCTGTAACCCCAGCACTCTGGGAAACTGAGGCAGGATGCAAGTTCAAGCCCAGCTTGGGTGACTTAGTAAGATCCTGTCTCAAAAAATAAAAAGGGCAGGGCCAGGGATATAGCTCAGTGGCACAGTGCCTGTCTGGCAAGCACAAGGCCCTGAGTTCAATTCCTGGTACCAAAAAAATAAATAAATAAAAAGGGCAGATGATGCAACTCAATGTAGACATCCTGGCTCAATCCCCAGTACTGCAAAGAGAAAGAGGTAAAGGAGAGAAAGAGAAAAGAAAGAAGACCAATCTTCTGCATCCGTCTCTATACCCTTCACTGTTGGATGTCACTTCCCACCTAGGAGAGGTTCTGACCCAATCTAACCCAGGTCCCTTTGGCTCTTCCTTCAGCGACTTCCCCTAGAGACAGACCCAGCCCCTGGGCCTCCCAGAGTATCTCCATCAGCCCTTGGCCTGCACAATTAATTTAGTGAAGGAATAATCAGAAGCAGCACCAACTCCCCTAACATTTTCAATGTGGACATTGAAAAATAAATGTTTTCCTGAAGCACATGCTAGAACCTCCCTTCTAGCGTGTTTCTTTAAACAGTGAAGACTCTGACCTGTGGTAGAGCACTTACCTGGTATCAGGGAGGCCCTAGGCTTCATCTCCAGCATGGCAAAAAAATTAAAACAAAAAACAAGGAATGTAGCCAGGCGTGTGGCATAGTCCTGTCATCCTAGCACTCGGGAGGCTGAGGCAGGAGGTTTGCCTCCTGTTCAGGGCCAGCCCAGCTACATAGTGAGTTCAGTCTGAGTTACACAGCGAGACCCTGTCTCAAAAAAGCAAAAAGCAAAAAAAAATGTCTGACCTGGAAGCTGTCCCGTATGGCAGGTACTAAGCTGGGTGATAGAAAGGAGATGACTAAGTCCCTGCCTGCTCTTAAGGAGCACCGGGTCATTCATTCATGCAAAAGGAGGCTGGTTGCCTGACTGTTAAGGTAGCATGTGCCACACCATGACTTGTGCCCTACAAGTGTCTGCTGTATCCAGCACAGCGCCTAGCGTTCAGTACTTGTGCTGTGAAAAGCTGTGACTGTCTCACAAGACAGGAAGCTGAGGGGCACGGACAGACCTTACTTCCATTGGGACCTCACGTGGCACTTTTAGTGCTTTGGTCTCAGAGTGGTTTCCCTAGCTTGTCCTGTTTTTGTCCTTGCTGTGGTGCTGTGTCCTCCCCACTCTGCTGATAGATGTTGATGCTTGCCTGTGGTCACAGCCAGGGACGCGCCCATGACTTGGACCGAGTGGGAGCCACCTGGCCCGGTGCCTCTTGCACTATCAGAGCAACTGCTGAGTAGTGCACAGAGGCCAGCCGGGGGGCCCTGGTCCATTTCGGAGAGAGGTTAGGGAAGAAGGCAACTCGCAGTGGCCTGTGGGGACTGTGCAGGGCACTTTATGCAAAGCCCCTGTATGGAAGGCATGCTGCTTCTCTGCTGTGATTTTATGACTACCTCTGGACTTTGGGCTTTGTCCGTCTTCATTAACGGCAAACCACTTTATCATTCTATTTCTTAGCAGCCATTAAATAAATCATCAGACATATGAGTAACAGGGAGCGGTGAAATGCGTTAATAATTAAGTGTCCTGAAATAGACTTTTGTTTTTGCAGCTTGCCAAGAATATTGGGAATGCAGGCTTTAACGAGATTATGGAGTGCTGCCTGCCAGCTGAGGACGCTGTCAAACCCAACCCGGGCAGCGACATGTAAGTATGGGCCTGGCTGCTGTTGGTTCCTGAACACAAGTGTGCCCTTCAAGGCAGGGGAATAATAGGTTTGTGGTGTATTACGTGTTTCTTCTTCTTTTTTTTTGTTTGAGACAGTCTCACTGTGTAGCTCAGACTGGCCTCGAACTCACAGTGATCCTCCTGCTTCAGCCTCCCAAGTGCTCAGATCACAGGCGTGCGCCACCACACCCAGCCAATTGTTGTTTCTTTAAAAATCAAACCAGTTGAAATTGAAGTGAAGGCTTTCTTTTCCTTTCGTCTCCCCTCCTTCCCCTCCACTCTTCCTCCTTCTCACCTCCCTTCTGCCCCTGTCCTTTCTTCCTGTCTTTCTTCCTGGGACCTTTTTGTGTGTCCTGAAAGAAATTTGGCATAGCCAGGTTTCTTCTTCTAGGAGGAGGCTGGAAGGACAGAGTCTAGCAGGTGCCTGTGTACAGAAGGCAGTGCGGTGTGTCTCACGGTCCCCTGCTCTTGGTGCCTCTTCCTTCTCCTCCTGGGCCGCTTTCCCATCTCGGTTGTCTGTGTGGATTCTAAGCCTCCAAGGGGCAGATTGTCATGGATACTGATTACACACCACACTCTCTGCCTGTGCCCTTCAAGTGTAGAGTGTGTTGTTCCCTTTGAAAAAAGCTTGTGCGTGTTTTCGTGTTGACCCAGAACTCGACGGAGCAGCATCAGTGCCTCATCCTGTTGCATCCCGCTGGCCCCGACAGGCAGCACCTGCAGCGGGGCTTTTCTTGCCGGTCTCATCAGTGTAGCCCCAGACCTGTGGTCTGGAAGAGGTAGAGGGGCCATCAGTCCAAGCACTGGCATCCTGCATCAAAGACCCAGCCCTGTTTGTCAGGATGGCCGCCTGTGTGCCGCAGGAGGCCCCAGGTAGTCACCTGCCTGGCTGTGACACAGTGTTAGGCAGACAGGAGAGAGATGGGCCCCGGGAGTCAAAAGAGACCCCACCTGCATTGTATGGGAGGCGGATCTAAAGTATCCTGGCAGGAGAGAGAAAAGCAAACATGGTTTGGCTGGGAGGAAGTGGAAGACTGCATTTCTGCAGAAGCAACCTGAGATGTAGTTCATGGTGTGAGTTCCCCTACAGGATACGAGTCATGTGAAATGTGCCTTGAAGGGTGGCTTTGCACGTGGGTGCAGGCCCTCTGTGAAGCAGAAAGTTTGGAGTTTGTAATTGTTTCACAGGGTCGTGTTTGGGAATCTGACGCCAGGGACCTGTGGAGCTCTTTGTGGTGACAAAGCAGAGATGCACTGAAGGGATGAGTGGGGAGCATGTCTATCGCTGGCCCCACAGGGCCTGGGTGGGCCACTGGAAGCGTGGAATTAAAGTCTGTTTGTGCTTACATCCTGGAACCAGGCTTTGGGGTGTAGCACAGCATCTCCCCAAGATCGGAGAGTGTGTGGGCTCCAATTGCCAGTTAACCCATCTGGTGAGGACCTAGTTTTCAAATTTGTGTTCCTGTAATACAGGGGGACAAGCCGGCATGGTGGTTCATGCCTGTAATCCTAGGACTCAGGAGGCTGAGGCCAGTCTGGACTACAGAGTGAGACCCTGCCTGTCTCAAAAAAATAAGTAAAAAAGGCCAGGGATTTAGCTCAGTGGTTTCGCTGCCTGCTGCCCAAGTGCAAGGACCCGAGTTCGATCCCTAGTACCAAAAAAAAAGAATTTACAATCCAAAAAAACAAGTGAAAAATAAACAAAACAAAAGAAAGCCCATGCTGCCCCTCCCCACGGCAAGGTGGTTGGTGTGTATTTCGGTGCTTGTTGGCGTTGGCTGTTCTGTGTCTCCTTTCTGTGGGCATGGGGTCCTCCTCGTTGGCCGCACATCGACTCTGCATCCTGGAAGGAGGCCTCACTACTTTTCGGGGGAGGTTTCCCCAGAGGTGCAGACCCGCTCTGGGCAGCCAGGGTCCTGTCTAGAGAGGACCTGTGGCACCCCTGCATGGCGAGCTTGGTTACAGCTAATTGGCACCTGCTCTTTCTGCAGTGTTCTAGAAGGCGGTAACTGGCCAACCTGCAACAGTTTCTGATGAGTAATTTCTTTCAAGATCCAGGAGAGCATTTGTCTGTTCTCGGGCTGGAGGAGAGTGAATGGTGGACACTGATTGCTTGGAACCTTTCCTTATCAGTGTTCTACCTTTCCTGGGTTCCTGTCCCAACCTTGCTCTGCACATTCACATCTCCCCTTTTTCTCAGACTGAGGGTGGCTGACCACCGTAGTGACAAAGTGCCACCTCTGTTCATTGCTCCCCGGCGGCGTTCATGTCTGTCCTCCAGCATTCCGTGTCTGTTTACCTCGTCCCTGGGCTCACACATACTGTTCTGATTCCTTGCATCTTACTTTTTCCTATTTCCCACACAAAATGTCGCTTATGATGGGTCAGTAAATATTTAGTGAACCAGCGGGTCAAGAAAATAGCCCAAGCTTCAAGAAAAGTAATGTTTTACATCTGGATGGAGAGGGATGTGCTATTTCTAATTTTATCTAAAAACAGCACACCATCTGCAGTGAAGTCTGGAAAGGGAAACCAGATAGATTTTGGGGTGTGCACCCTGTGTCACTGGACTCTGGGGTCCAGGTTGTGTCTGCTCCCTGGGGCCAGAACCATTCCGGGGGAATGGAAGCTGGGGACCCTGGCTGAGCACCAGTGGTTCATTCTGTGGGTTCATGGCTCTTGTCCAAAGATCTCTCAGCCTTTAAATAAGAAGGAAGGGGAAGCGGGCACCTGCCTCTCATCCCAGCACTCAGGAGGCAGAGGCAGGAGGATCACCATGAGTTTGAGGCCAGCCTGGGCTATTTAGTGAGACCCTGTCTCAGAAAAAACAAAAGGAACAAAGAAAGCAGGGGAGAGCACACTGGCCTCACAGACTGCTTCACATAACCAGAGTGCGGGTTGGTGGGGGCGATGTCCCCCATCATGGGCCAGCCCGTCTGTAGCACCCCAAGATAAGCTCACTTTCTGCTTGGGGTCCCCTTTCGGGGCTCAGGCACTCTGAACGGGGCCAGTGGTGTCACATGGACATGGGCATCCACAGGCCTCACTGTGGGGCAGGTGGGCGGGCGGTCCAGGGGAAGGGGCAGGGCTGCTGGCCCAGCATGAGCACTGGGGACTTGGAGTGTAGTCCTGCCTGGCCATCACCCTCAGGAGACCAGGGGTCATGTGGCAGTGGACCCCAGCGGGTCACCTCCTGGTTCTGGTTCTCAGGGACTGGGGTATCTGGATCTTCTGGAGACATGGCGGGGGTCCCTATGTTCCCTGCTTCCGTGTGGTCTCACTGCGTCCTGCAGTGGGCCACAAGGCGCCATGGCCACGACTCACATACACAGGATAGGAGGTGGTGTCGCTTGCCACAGGCACGTGGGGGACAGGCTGGACCCATCTGAGATGCAGCCACCTGAGTGGTCGCTGGGCGGAGTGACCACCTCTCGGAGTGGACCTCGGCCTGTGGGCAGGGCAGGGCCCTCCTCCCATCACTGCCCTGTCTGACACTTGGGAGCGCCTCCCACACGTCCTTGCTGGAGTGGCAGGAAGGCCACAGGACCCAGGCTTGGCCGGCGGTTGCTTCTCCCTGCATTCTTGTTGTATTTAAGGGATAAATTACTCAATTTGGTTTTTCCAACATGCTTGTTGGCAGCTTTATTGAAGTATAATTCACATTCATTTAAAAGTATATAGTTCAGTAGCTTTTTGTGTAATTTACAAGTTGTGCAACCATTGCCACAATTTTATTTTACCTTTTTTCTTTATTTTTGAGATGAAATCTTGCCTTTTGGCCTTAGTCTGGCCTTGGACATGCTGTCCTCCAGCCTCAGCCTCCTGAGTAGCTGGGATTACAGGTATGTGCCAGTGTGCCTGGCTCAGTCTCTTTTTTGTTTCATTTCGTTTTGTTTTGGTGGCAGTTCTAAGGATTGAACACAGGATTTTGCACTGAGCTACGTCCCTAACCTCAATTTTAGTGTTTTTTTTTCACCCTATATGAAACTAAGTTCCTCTTATGTACCCAGCCCTGGGCAACCCACTTTCTGTGTCTACACATTTGCCACTTGGGACGTTCCTGGACATTCCTGGAGATTCTGTGTAAATGGAGCCATAGTGCATGTGGTCCTGTTGTCCGGTTTCTTTCCCTTAACGTGGTGTTCCGAGCTCATCCTTGTAGACCTGGTCAGTGCTTCCGTCCCTTTCCTGTGCAGTGCTGCTCCGCTGTAAGGCACACTGAGGTGTCTCCATCCGGCCATCAGCCGGTGCTGCTGGGTTGCTCTGTGACACCCTGTCTTGATTGTCGTGAGTGTGGCTGCCCTTGCTGTGCTGTCTGTGTCTGTCACTGGTGCTTCCCAGGTCCTCGGTGTCGTCAGGACTGCAGAAGGCTTGGTCCTCTGATTACGGTTGCCGTTTTTCTTCACCCACTTTGGGGTTCAGCAGCACTTTCTAGGGTTCTAGGACTTACTGTGCACTCTGCTTACGTGGTTAACACACGCACTTCTGGCACTTACACTATGAGGATCCATCATGTGCCTTTTCACAGATCACAGTGGAGGCCAGATAGCTGCAGTACTTAAAGTTCAAACCGCCAGCCTGCAGTAAGAGTAGGGTTTGAACCCTGGCTCCCCTGGTGTTGGTGCCCTCGGGGCTCCTTCAGCCTGAGCCTGAGCCTATTCAGACATTATAGAGCATACACCTATAATCTCAGCTAATCAGGAGGCTGAGGCAGGAGAATTGTAAGTTCAAGATCAGACTGGGCAATTTAGGAAGATCCCATCTCAAAAAAAGAAAAAACAGCCAGATCCTGGAACACAAAGCACAGGGTCAGCAGTGTGCTAAGGTTGGATACAGGACTTCAGGACAGCCAGAGGCAGGCAGCTGAGGGAACAGGTGCCCCAGGCCACCTGTCCCTACAGCTGGGTATAGCCTGGAACCACTTTTCAGGGCCCCACCAGCGCTCTGAGCTTGGAACCAAGCCCCTGGGGCCTCAGGAGCAGGGCCCACAGGACCACAGGACCACGAGGCTCCGCTGTCCTGTGGTGGGCGAGGCTGGGTGTTGGAGGTGGGTGGATGCATGGGCACTGAGTGGGTTGAGGGGAGGCCTTCATGCTTTACCTGACAGCATTGTCTTCCTTCAGGAATGCAAGGAAGGACTACATCATGGCCAAGTACATCGAGAGGAAGTACGCAAGGAAGAAACACACAGACAGTGCTGCAAAGCTGCATAGCCTGTGCGAGTCCGTCAAAGCGAGGGCCATTTTCGGATTGCTCCAGGCCTATGCCGATGGTGTGGATCTGACGGAGAAGATCCCCCTGGCCAACGGCCACGTAAGCAAGGCTCCTGCTTAGGGTGGTTGGGGAGCCAGGCCTTGTGGGCAGGCGTGCTGGCCACACTGCAGCAGCTGTGCAGAAAGACACTGAGCCTCCCCAACCCCACTGGCAGATAATTACAGTAAATCCCAACTCACAAACAAGGTCCATTCCAGAAGAATTGTTCGTTAAGTTGGATTAGTTGGTAAGCTGTCAGTGAGTCTTGGAGAAAATACCTGTGACAGTTTGCAACTCGAATGTTCGTGAGTCAGGGACTTACTGTACTTATGTTGAGCATCCCCATCCTGAATGCTTGCGACCAGGACTAGTTTGGGTTTTTTTCAGATTTTATAATATTTGTATAATATTTAATGAGATATCAGGGATGGGACCCAGGTCTAAATGGGAAATCACTTGTTTTATACACACCTCATATGCATAGCATGGATAATTCTGTACACTGTCTTTATTTATTTACTGTGTTATTGAGGATTGAATCCAGGAACTTCATACTGAGCTATATCCGTAGACCTTTCTTTTGAGACAGGGTCTCACTGTGTAGCCCAGGCTGGCTTTGAACTCCCTATGTAGCACAGGTTGACCTTGAATTTACAGCAATCCTCCTGCCTCAGCCTCCTGATTGCTTGGATTACAGTTGTGCACCACTACACCCGCCTAGCCCTTGGTCCCTGCTTTAAAAGCATACCTTTCTATATGCTTTGGATGCAGGTAAAGGGGTAGAGTGTAGGAAGCCAGGGGAACCCTCCGAGATGCCTTGAACATGGCCTTGCTTACAGGTAAACACTCATTGACATGAGGGGTGGTGCTTAGCGATCCAGAGGAGTTGGACCGAAAGCCCTGACTTCGTGTCTGTTCCGTGGAGGAAGGAAGCGTAGACCAGACTCTGACTTGCACATCCCTGGGGTAGAGATTGCCCTAGAGGTTAGAGAAGTGCCCTGTATTGTGGCAATAAGTTTCTGAAAGGCAGGGTGAAAACCTTCTAGAAGACTGGCACATGGTTCCGCTTTGTCGGACTCAAGGTTAAAGCTGGAATCACAGAATGTCTCGCTTGGTTTTCAGGAGCCAGATGAGACGGCGCTGCATCTTGCAGTCAGATCCGTGGACCGGACTTCTCTCCACATTGTGGACTTTCTTGTTCAGAACAGGTCAGTGTGCTCGTGTCCGTGGAGGCCTTGGCCTTTGTCCCAGGCCTCTGAGATGGAACCAGGTGCGGGCTTGGTCTCGCTGCTACAGTGCTGGGGTCTTCAGGGCTGAACAGGAATTACCGGGATGGGGCCCTGTGAGGGAAGCCTCAAAAGCCCCGGAGTGCGGAGTGGAAGCTCTAGGGCGCCAGGGCTTCCTGAGCAGGCCCAGTGTGAGGGGAGTGAGACCCACGTGTCAGCCCACGTCTGCGCCAGCACCTGAGGAGCAGACACTGGCCAGGAGTCGCTGCCTGCTGTGGCTGGCACTGGCTCTCGAGAAGTGCATGCAGGGCACACAGGTCCCACCAATCTGTTCACAGTGCCCCCTCCCATGTGGACTTGCGGCCCCTCTGATGTGCATCGATCTCCCTGACTGTGGTTTTGGGTGACTGTCCCAGAGCAGACTTGAAAGCGCTCTCGCTGGAAAGGAAAGCTCCGTAGTATGAAAAATGATTTGCATTCCCTACTTCACCCTGCATACTCGGGCAGAGGACTGAAGAACCAGCCAGAAAGTAGTGGAGCCTCAGAGTAGTCGGCCTGAGACCCACAGCTGTGCCTCATGGAGCCGAGGTCACTGGACTCCTAGCAGGGAAGATAGGACACCTGTCCTCAGAGTACAGCCCAGCTCCCAGATCTCTCCCTGGTGGCCCAGGCCATGGCCTCCTGGTCGGCACTCAGTGACCTCGGGCTCCTTGAGGGATGGATGGTGTCGTGTCTGACCCACCTTGGGGACTGGCTGGCATTCTGCACAGCCCACTTCCCCCCTGCCTGTGGCTCAGTGTCTTTTTCTCTGTCACCGCTCCTGGCAGTGGGAACCTAGACAAACAGACAAGCAAAGGCAGCACGGCCCTGCACTACTGCTGCCTGACAGACAATGCTGAGTGCCTCAAGCTGCTGCTGCGAGGCAAGGCCTCCATCGAGATAGGTGAGCCCCGGTTTCCCCAGGGGAGGTGGGCTGCTGTCCCTGGGGAGATGCCGTCCCTGCTTGGTCCCTGCACTTGTGGCCCCATGAGGGGTCCTGGTGGCCCTAACCACTGACGCTGGCAGAGGCGCAGTTGGCCCACTGCTCTCTGAGCAAGTATGTTTGGAGAACTATGGAGCAAAGTGGAATAGGAAAAAGGGCCACATCTGCTGTACAGCCATGCCTGTCCTCTAAAAATTAATCAGATTACTTAGAAGAAAATACAACTTCCAAGTTTATAGGCTACTGGGAGTTTATTACACTTGTCCAGCGTCATGGCGCACACCTGTAATCCCAGCTATTTGAGAGGCTAAGACAGGAGGATCGCACATTGGAGGCCAGCCTGGGTAATTCAGGGATGCCCCGTCTCAAAATGTAAAGGGTTGAGAATGTAGCTCAGCAGTAGAGCTCCTATCTTACCTAGCACATGGGAAGTCCTGAGTTCATAGTTCAGGCCCCAGTCCTGCAAAAGAGGTTGTACTACATTCAGTGCATAGGACCTGTGGTGGTGTTCTTGGTGAGAGATTGATGAGGCCCTGCTGTATTCAGTTACGAGCTGTATATTAATTTCTTTCTTTTTCTTTTTCTTTTTTAGACAGGGTCTCACTATGTAGTCTAGGCTGGCCTTGAACTGGGGGGCAGTCCTCCTGCCTCAGCCTCCAGAGTGCTAGGATTACAGGCATGTGCCACCACACCTGGTTCTGCATACTGATTTTAATTAGTTGACACCTCAATAGTTCATTTTCTCAATGTAAACCTTGTGTTAAATTCTTAGCTTCTCAGCTGGGTGTGCAGCCTAGGGTACATAATGAAACCCTGTCTCAAAGAAACAGCAAGAATAGAAGAACCTCTTAGTTTCTCTACTCTGTGGCCTCCAGTACTTACCGGGTCAGACCACTGGTTGTAGGAGTCAGTGGTGCACAATGTAACTCAGTGCTGCCTGCCTGCGTGTCTGTGCAATGGCTCTGAGAGCAGGCCTGTGCCAGGTTTGCCATGGAACCTCTCTCTTCTCCCTGGACTTGCAGCGAACGAGTCTGGAGAGACCCCGCTGGACATCGCCAAGCGCCTGAAGCATGAGCACTGCGAGGAGCTGGTGAGTCCTTGGATGGTGGGGCTCTGGGTCAGGTGTGACCCAGCCCCTACAGAAAGAGCTAGGAATGGGCCTGACTTGGAGACAGTGCTGGGGAGACTTCATAAGGCAGGCGGCGCCCTCTCGTGGTGACACTAGAACTGTGTACACTCACCAACTGGAAGAGCTGTTAGCCCGTCAGTCTCTTAGGGCTCCCTGCAGCTGTACCCCTTACTTGGCGGCTGGCACACCCAGCTCCTGTCCTACTCTGTCCCTGCTTGCCCTGAGCTGGAAGAAGAAGCAGCGATGTGACCCGTGAAAAGAGCTGGATTGCAGTGGGGCTGTGCTGCTGTGGTTTGAGAAAGAGCCAGGCCCTCAGGCTGCTGCCGTGTGCACAGTCAAGTCAGTTACGTTGCTCTGTGAGCTTGTTGATCTGGAAAGCGCTTGGCACATGGTGAAGTGCCTGATCCATAGAACTAGGAGTATAAATGTCACCCAGGTACAGGGTCGGTAGCAGGTTCCGGTCCAGGTGCTGCAGTGCCACTGGCTCATCTAATCTTTGTCCCTACTCTGTGCCATAGTTTCTACTGGGACCCTGTATAGATGAGGAAGCCGACAGAGAGCTTAAGTAGTAAATGTGCCCCACAGCTCCAGCTCTGGGGAGAGATTCAGCCCTCCAGCCCTCCACCCTACTAGGTAAGGAATTAACTTCTGCGCATCCAGAGTGAAACTAATTGTCTAGCCACCTGCTTCCCGTGAGGGGACTGAGGAAGTAGTCGTTCAGCCCCCTTTCTGCAGGGGTCAGTTCTCTGTGCTCGTTGAGAAGGCAGGGCGGACAGTGAACTCACCCCTGCTCACCCGCTGGCCGGCGTCACCCTTAGGTTTGGACAGCTCCTGCCCAGGCCGGCAGGTTTCCGTGTCTCGATGACCCTGTGAGGCACATAGAGGGGTCTCAAGCCAAGACCACTGACACGGCCTCCTTGGATGGAATGCAGTCTCTGACTTCTGGCCACAGACACCCATGGGTGCTGCCGCCGTATCCAAGTGTGTGCACAGCAGTCCTGACCGCCCTGTTGTTCACAGCTGACCCAGGCCTTAGCCGGGAGGTTCATCTCTCACGTCCATGTTGAGTATGAGTGGCGGCTGCTGCACGAGGACCTGGATGAGAGTGACGATGATGTGGATGAGAAGCTGCAGGTCTGTGCAGGCAACATGTGGTGAGGGTCCCACCACGCCTCTGGGAGCAGGGTGGGGCCTGGCCCGCCACTGAGGCAGAAAGGAAAACCCTGCTCAAGCTTGACGCTCCTTGGTCTCAGTTCGGTTCTAGGTTCCGCCCTTCCCACCTTTGGTCTCCCCGTTCCTGTGCGCTCACTGAAAGGGACCCCAACCTTGTTAATGGGGGCAGCTGCCTGCCTTTTGCTACGAGGGGAAGGTGTGGAAAGGCCTTTGATTGTGGCTTGCAGAGGACCGGGTTGTGAGGAGCCAGGTCCCCTGTGTGATAGTCACAGCCCTGAGGTTGGTCACTTCCCCTGGCCAAACCTACAGATCCTCACCTGAAATCATTCCACAGCCCCAGCGCTCACTGAGCCCAAGCCCTGCCTTTCTTGGTCAGGAACTTCAAGCCTTAGAGAGGGCGAGCCAGCCGAAGGGAAGCAGCTGTTTCCAGGCAGCCTGGAAGGAGAACCGGCTTCTTCTGCTTCTCTGAGTCCCTCCCTCAAACTCAGGGCAGGCCCAGGCAGGCCAGCATGAACTATATAGCAAGACCCTGTCTCACATAGGGCTGGGGATGTAGCTCAGTGGTTCTGGCACCTGCCTCGCAAGCACAAGGTCCCGAGTTCCATCCCCCCCCCAAAACAGTAGCAGAGAAGACCTGAGTCATTTTCATACTTACCTGCCTTTGGCGAAACAGTTTGAGCACTCTGGGAGGATGAGCCAGGAAAATGGCTGCAAGTTCCAGGCCTTCTTGGGCTACATAATGAGTTCAAGGCCAGTGTGCACTACATAGCAGACCCTGTCTCAAAAAACAAAACAAAGGCCCTGGGGATTTAGCTCAGTGGTTCTGCTGCCTGCCTCAAAAGCACAAGGTCCCAAGATTGATCCATGGTAACAAAAACAAAAACAAAACAAAAAAAACAAACAATGGCCAGGGATTTAGCTCAGTTGTACCGCCCCTGCCTCGTAAGCACAAGGTCCTGAGTTGGATCCCTGGTACCAAAAAAAGAAAAACAGGGCCAGGGATTTAGCTCTGTGGTTTCGCCGCCTGCTGTGCAAGTGCAAGGACCTGAGTTCGATCCCCGGTACCAAAAAAAAACCCCAAAAAAGAAAAACAAAACAAAACAACAACAACAAAAAAACCACCAAAAAATCCCCACGGTTTGAACCCCTGCCCTGAGTCACCTCCTCCAGCACGGAGGCCTCACACTGCTGTCTTAAGAGCAAGTGAGGAATTAGGGCGATAGCCTGATTGGATAGCAACAAGGGCTCAGCTCAGGTAAGGTCCCAAGACTCACCTCCCCTTCAGCAGAGAGCACAGGCTGTGGTTTGTCTCAGCTGGGTGGGCTGCAGGTGAGATCGGCCACAGCCTGGGGGGGGGGTCCCGTGAGGGGCACAGGTGGTACTGAGGCCGGCCCTGTGCTGGGGACAGAGCAAGAGCTGCATGAGTTGAACAGAAGGGGCTCAGCAAGGCCGTGTGAGGTGCTCACCATCATAGCCAGGGTGCTGGAGTCGGCCGTGGGAAGGTGAGTTTTGTCCAAGTTGCCTGAGCCATGATTCCACTTGTGAATTTCCAGTAAAGCCAATGTGGAGAAACCCAAATAATAAAGATTCCAGGCTCATGAGGCGAAAATAGCAGTTTTTACTGCAACTACTCAGCTTTGCCAGGTTGGCTTTGAAGTGACCAGAGACGACATATAAACGACAGCTGTTGTTCCACAGCAGGTGTGGTGGCCACAGGCCGGGTCTGCTGAGCCTGGGTAGAGGAGACCCAGCGCTCCCCCATCTGGCTGGCCTGGATTAGCCTGGGAGCTGTCCTGGGTGGACTTGGGCCTCTCGACCCTCCTAGGCAGGCCCCTAGGTCTATGCCGGGAGACTGGGCTCCACCTCACGCCTGCCCCACCCTCCCTCACAGCCTAGTCCCAACCGGCGGGAGGACAGGCCCGTCAGCTTCTACCAGCTGGGGTCCAGCCAGCTTCCGCCCAGTGCTGCATCTTTGGCCAAGGACAAGCCGAGGAGCTTTGTGCCCAGCATCCTGCAGAATGAGACCTATGGAGCCATCCTGAGCAGCAGCCCGCCCCCGTCCCAGTCCGCAGCCCCCAGCACCACCAGTGCCCCCCCCCTCCCGCCTCGGAACCTTGGCAAAGGTATGAGCTTCGCCGTCCCAAGAGCACTCGCGGCATCGGGTGTGGGCTTCCGGGAGTTTGTTGCTGCTTTGCCCCAACCAGGTGACTCGGATGCCTGCTGGGGAGTCATTTTCCCTTTGCTTCCTAAAGGGCTCCATCATCTCCAGATGCGTGGTGGGCAGAGTTCTTGCCTGGTTCTTGTTCCGGGCAGAGATGTGGCGGCTGTGTGCTGTGTGCTCTGTCCCTTCCCAGCATGTCTTTCTGCCTTTCCCCACTCCCCACCCTCTGCCCGGGTTCTTCCTTCTTCCCCTTTGCCCGTCCCCGGGCCAGCTCGGGGCCCCTGCTTTTCTTTCTTACCTCTAAGATCCCTGGGAAATAGGTAGAAACACCGAGGGCACTGCCCGGCCTAGTTGTGAAACGGTCGCCCTGTGGGTCTCGCTGTGCCTAAGATGCCGAAAACTCATCCTTTCCTGTTAACTGCATCCCAAGGAGCTGGTTGGGCTCTGCAGGTGATGTCTTTGTTTTTACAAATACGGAGACTGCACGCCCCAGGGTGGAGTGGTTTGTCCCATAGCAGAGCTCAGCTGGCCCTCGGGCTCCGGAGCAGGCCAGTGGCAGCAGCAGCTCCTCCCTGGGCCAGGGCTGGCTGTCCATATGGGCAGCGGCCAGCGGGGGCTCCTTGGGAGCAGGAGGGGCTGCTCAGGCTTTGAGGGGTCCGAGCCCCCACCGAGCCGAAACCAGGCCGTGGTGGCTGCTGCGTGTCATGGATGGCATGGCATCTGTGGCACAGGCATGTTTCAGGTTGTGCTGGGAGCAGAGGAAGTGTGGGCTGGGACCTGGTCACTGCAGGCGTGAGCACTGCTGTGTGCCATTTCCATGTGTGCGGCCAGGTCCCACAGTCCTGGGTATCTTGGGGACGCTCCTACACGGTCCCTCGTTACTTAGACAAATGAGGATGGAACTGTCATGCCGGTCACAGGGCCACTGCCCCAAGGGCGATGTTCTGAGAGCAGGCCCAGGACACTGGGCTGGGCGAGGACCCTGGGCAGGGCGGGCAGCCGCCTCCCCATGCTGATGGGGCAGGAGCTAGTCCTCACCGGAGACCCAGGGCCCCTTCCACCTTGCCCCACGTCCCGACCCTGCAGACACATGCTGACATGCAGAGGCCAGGTGGCCAAACGATGCCAGGTCCTTGCCCCACTCGTAGTCTGCGCTGGCCTCTGCATGGCGGGGCGGGGGGCGGGCATTAGCTCCTTTGGGCTAGCACTTGGCCTTGGGCTCATGGTTTCCTGGAATCTGGGGTTTTGCTGTTTTGCTCCTTCCATGCTTTTGGCCGACCTTGCCTGTAGCCCCCTTTTCTTGGGAGGGTGCTTCCCCGCTCTGACGCGCTCACACTTAGGGTCAGAACAGATGACAGGGAAGGCGCTGGCACCATGGGGCCTGCACTGGGCGAGCTTGCTCTTTACGGGAGACAGAGGCTGTCTCCAGACCTCAGGCCGGGACACAGGTCTGACCTGTGCACCTCGAGGGAAGAGCTCGTGTGGCAGGGGAAGGACTCGTGACCAGGGAAATGCCATCTTTGGGGTCCTTCAGCCAACCTCTCAAAGCAGTGTTGGCAAGTGGGTGGGTCAGCCCTTCCCATCTGGCCAGCTGCACCTTTGTCCCCAGGAGGATGGAGCAGAAGGGCAGAGATGAGTGGAAGCCCCACGGGTCCCCAAAGCCATGTTCAGGATAGGAAATTGTGGCTGTTTATTGCCCTCTTCAAACAATATTTCTGCATGAGAAGTGAAATCAGGAACTTGAAACTTTGACAGGCAGGAGCCAGGCATGATGGTACACGCCTGTGATCCCAGCACTCAGGAGGCTGAGGGAGGAGGATCATGGGAATTTAAGGCTAGCCTGGGCTACTGAGTGAGTTCAAGGCCAGCCTCAAGTCCCTGCTCACTAAAACAAAAAATACAGGGCCAGGAATTTAGCTCAGTGGCACTGTGCCAGCCTCAGAAGTACAAGGTCCTGAGTTCAATCCCTGGTATCAAACAACAACAACAACAGAACAACAAATACATAGATAAATAAATTGACAGATTGAGAAAGGCATCCGGGAAATGGTTGCTGGCCCATCAGACTTCCAGATACTGGAGACAGAAGCTCAGGGTTCTATCTGCTGCCAAAGAAAGGTCACAGCGACCGTTTTGTAAGCGAGAGGATCAATAACACCGTGTTTTGTTTCTGTTTTTGTTCTGTGTGTGCATGTGTGTATGTGCCTGCCTGTGTGTGTTCATGTGATCAGTTCAGACAGCCTCCTCAGCTAGCACCCCGTGGAAGACAAACTCTGTAGGTGTGGATGGTGTCAGCAGGCAGCGATCTTCGTCAGATCCGCCAGCTGTCCACCCACCGCTGCCCCCTCTGCGAGTGACATCGACCAGTACGTTGTCCTTTTTTTCCTTTCTCACCAGTGGGCCTTAGGTTGGAAGGCAGGGGCGGCTGTCGGCAGCCACCTGGGGAGACAGCTGGGGACGCACAACTGCACACAGGCGCACACACACTCACAGCACGACGCTCCCACCCTTCTGACTCCACCCCACTCCATACCTCAGTGGCTCACTCATTCTCTTCTGTCTGCAAAGCATTTTAGAAGTACTTCCTCCTCCACATCCTGCCCCAGGGCTTCCATTGCCTGTCCTTGTGGTGATTTTCAGTATTTGGGGACTTCGTTGCTGTTACCATTGCTGTTTT
The DNA here is from genome assembly GCF_000247695.1 of Heterocephalus glaber. The sequence continues at coordinate 309,462 of NW_004624969.1, read as the reverse complement.
GCTCAATGCCAACTCCTGTGTGAAAGTCCCTCGGGCCTCCAGGGGAGGCAGTGGGAGCGACTTTGCTCCTGAACACAGGACCAAGCATCCCTCCCTGGAACTGGCCTGTCTGCCTCAGCTGTGGTGGGGAGAGTCCCTGCTTTCTGAGCATTGAGAGGACTCCCAGGCCAAGGGGCTTGTGGCTTCCTTGAAATAGTTAAATAAGCCAGGCATGGTGGGCACACCTGTAATCCTAGCACTCAGGAGGCTGAGGCAGGAGGATCACAAGTTGAGGGCCGACCTGGGCTACATGGTGAGTTCTAGGTTGCCCTTGACTACATAGCAAGACTGTGTCTAAAAAGTGGCCCAGCCACTCTAAAAGGCTGTGTGAGGAGTCACACCGGTGGCAGAGCCAGGGGCAACGTGTGCGGGAGGCTGTTGGTGGCCCTTCGGGGGCAGCTAAGACACACTCAGGACTATCAACGGGGGCTCAGTCAGCCAGAGCCCTTTCCTGCCTCTTAGGCTGGTGTCCCTGGGTTAACTCGGGAGTGCGAGTCTACTTTTTGGCTTAAAAATGGAAAAAGAAGCCGGGCATGGTGGCACACACCTGTGATCCCAGCATTTGGGAGGCTGAGGCAGGAGGATCGCTGTGAGTTTGAGGCCAGCCTGAGCTACTCAGTGAGACCCTGTCTCTGAAAAAGAAAGATCATAGTCTGGAGTCCTTTGTTTTTCCCCAACTTCCCGCCCCCTGGACCCTCTTTGGTCACCAGAAGCCTGGTTCACTGGCTTGTCCTCGCCTTCTGTGTTAGCTCCCATCCCAAGACAGCCACCACCCTTGAAGGACTAGCACTTGCTGTCCTCGGAGGGGAGGGATGGGTTGAGCCCCACAGCCTTCACCCCGCTGGCCCCAGGGTCAGGACCCTGATGGAGCCGCTTCACTGTCCATCCTCACGTGCAGCCCTGCCAGGCAGCCTGGTGGGGTGGGAACAGCCTCGTTGGTACCCAGCCAGCTCGGGCAGAGGCCCAGCTCCCATGGCAGGGCCCAGGCTGGCACCTGCTCCGGGCCCTGCTCCTGCTGCCCCTTCTCCCAGGATTGCAGCTGAACGGCAGGCTCCCCCCCGTCCTCCCTTGAGGCCCAGGCTGACTAGGGCCTGGTTTTCTGAGAATGAGTGAGGGCTTAGGCAGGCATGTGACCCGGGGGCTGGGAGGAGAGGCCTGGGGTGCGGCTGGGTGTGCGGCTGGGCTGGTGCGGCGGCTGACCCTCACCACTTCCCTCTCCTCTCCTCACCCCTCCCCACAGATCCTCTGACCTCTACGCCACCCCCTTCCGTGGCCAGGCCGCCCCCTGTGCTAGAGGCCCTGAGCCAGCCGAGCAAGGCCCCGCCGCCTGAGGCCTCCCAGAGCAAGGCCCTGCCACCCCAGCCGCCCAGCCGCCCGCCACAGAAGAAGCCAGTGCCCGGGTGAGTGCTGCCCCTGCTTCATGCGCCCAGAGGGCTTCCGGTGACCACATTGGGTTCTCTCTGTTGGTTTGGGGTTGGTTTGTTAGTTTGAGACAGTCTTGTTATGTAGGTCAGCCTGGCCTTGAACTCTCTATGCGGCCCAGGCTGGCCTCGAACCCTTGGCAGTCCTCCTGCCTCAGCCTCCTGAGTGCTGCGTCTATAAGCATGTACCACCATGCCCGGCCTGGCTTTCTCTGGACAATGGGAACTCCCACCGCTGTTCCCACTGCGCCACAACAAGGGTCGTGTCATCTGCGTCCCAGGGGGAGTAGAGCTTGTGCTTCCACAAGTTTTCAGCTGTGGAAATTCCTTACAAGTGTATCTTAAACCCACACAGCAGAAATCTAAATTCAGTACCATAAGTCCCTGACTTCTGAACACCTGAGTCATGACCTTTCACAGGCACACCACGTGAGACTCCCTTTGTCGGATTGTGAACATACCCGACAGGAATGCTCTTGGAGCGGAGCCTCTTCCTAGTCGGGGACCTGCCACGTTCTTCTCTGTGCTCTGGTTTTGTTCTGTGCAGTCTGGGAATGGCACTGGATTTACATAGTTGCTGGGTACAGACACCAGGCTCTTGGGCACGAGGCCCTCTGCAGCTCTGGGGAAGGTTAGGGAAGGTCTGCTTGCAGCTCCAGGGAAGGTTAGGGAAGCCGCAGGGCCTGTGGACACACCCAGCCCCACCAGTCACTCTGTGGGGATGATGTCCTTTATTTCATCCCTTGGAACCTGGATCTTTATATTGGAAAGAGTGTTTTGGAGTCTTTAGTGGAAATGGTACCAAGAAGCCCTCGTCTGGTGCTGGATAGTGCAGCGTCGTTCCTGTCCGGGCCTCTCCGGGGTCAGGGACCGTGTCTGCCTCCTCACCTCCTCTCCTCTGCTGAGGGTGCTCCAAGCCACTGTTCTTGAGGAGGCCAAATCGCCCTTCAAAGTTCTGGACCAGAAACAGTTCAGGCCGGGCCCCAGCAGGGAGCCCCAAACACAGGGGTACGGGCCAGCACATGTGAGGCTGCGGCGCAGGTCCAGCTGCTCCAGGTCCCTGCAGAGGCCAAGCCGGCGGGAGGCAGGTGGAGGGAGGACATGCTGGTGACGCTGGAGGGTGCTCTGTCCGGGCCCTGAGGAGCAGGGTCTGCTTGTCAGGGCGGAGTCGGTTCCCACTGGAGCCCGTGGGTGACTGAGTGCTGAAGGGAGCAGCCACTCCTCCCCACAGTGACCACCAGGGGATGCCCCTAGGTGTGCATTCATTCCCCTAGTGCAGACTGCCCTAGAGACCAGGCACACCCGCCACCTGTTTCTCTGTGGTCCACGAGCTCCCCATGGCTCTTGGACTTACAGGTTGAAAAAACCACGAGGAGACTATGGCATGGCATGCTAGACTCATGTGAAGTTCAGACTTCAGTGCCCGTAGACATTTATTCATGCAGCATCTGTGGCTGCTGTCCTGCCACAGTGGAAGAGTCGACTTCATAACCCACAAAGCCTGAAAAATTCGCCACCTGACCTTGAGATGGTGGAAATTAGCAGTGACACTGGCAGATTGGTGGGCCTCATTTTTAGGCCTTTTCAATTCCTTGAAAATAAGAGCAAAGTGCACACACCTGTAATCCCAGCACTCAGGAGACTGAGGCAGGAGGATCACTGTGAGTTCAAGACTGTCTGAATTACATAGGGAGATCCCGTCTCAGAAAGTTAAGAGTCAAAACAGCGTCATTTTTTCTCTGGCTTCATTTTGAGACTGCAAACACCAAGACCCCAGCGGGTGCATTCCAGGCAGCAGGGAAGGGCACGTGCGGCGGAGAGGACACCCGGGCTCCCTCCCGACCTCCTCTGCCTCTTCTGCAGCCCCAGGGCTCTCACCTGTCAAGCTCTGTCCCTCGCCCTCACAGCTGGTGTCCCGTCCCCTCCAGCCGAGTGTACTGCTGGCCAAGCAGCCCTGGCCTGGGCTTTCTGGCCTGAGGCTGTGCCCTACGCTCTGGAGCTTCTGCTTTGCGGCTCTGGAGCGTCTGCTCTGCTTTGTGGGCCGCGCTCGACCAGAGCTCGCCACTAGCCTCAGTCTGTGGTCAGCTGAGTCTCTCCCTGGCAGCAGGGGCCGGGACAGCGGCACTGATGCCGCCAACCTGCGGTGCTGGGCCGGGTCCTGGGTTTCCTGGGAGGCCTGAGTAGAGGGGCTGGGGAGGAGCCCTGGCACCGGGGTCGGGAACAGGGAGCTAGCGCTTCTCTGACTCTTGCGTCCTTGCCCACCCGGAGGGGCAGAGTGCTTGGATGGCAGTGGGTGAAGCCCGCCCACATGGACGGGGACAAGGTGGGGCACAGCCTCCACGTCAGTAAGTCTGTTTCTCCTCTACAGGGCCGACAGGCCAACCCCACTGGGCAGCAAGGGCCAGCCACGAGGACCGGGTAATTACTTACTTTGGATTTTTGTTGGCCCGCGTTTGCAGTACGTGACGATTGGTCCTTGAGGGGAGTTGGTACACACACACGAGCATCTTAATTCTTCTTACTGCGCCTCCCATTCTCCTCACCTCTTGGCCCCCTTCCCCTTTGACAAAGATCTCTCTCCGTTTCCCATGACCTACCTTCTAGTTTGCCCCTTACTCACCTGCTGTGGGGCTGGGTTTGCTTCTGCGCAGTCTGTGGGGCAGATTCCAGGCAGGAGCTCAGCCCTGCAGCCGTCCACCTCTTTGGGGCCTGGGCTGCTGCTCTGAGCATCAGGTCTTGGGGCTCCTCTTCGCTGCAGCCCCGCTTGCATTCCCACTTGGCTCCCGTGGTCACTGTTTCCGTCTGGGTACGAGCAATGGGGCATCTGGTACAGGGCCCCTCTTTGGGCCTAATGCAGTGGTTCTCTCTGGAACAGAAGCTGCGGGTGCCCTGTCCAATGCTGCAGGCCTGCAGCCACCCGCGCCCATGCCCAGGAAGTCTCAGGTGGTGAGTAGATGACTGCTCTCCTGCCCTGGCTGTACCATAGCCATCCACGCCTGGTCCTTCCACTTCCCTGGTTGGTCAGGGGCACTGGGGCTCCCTACTGCCACCAGCAGCCAGCTGAGAGCCCGCTGCTTCATTCCCGGCCCCATCCAGGGTGGTTCCTGGGCTGGGGCTCCCCCTTCCGCTCCCTTACCCTGAGCTGCGCCGAGCTGCTCTCCTTGAGCTCTGTGGGCTCCCAGGCTTGGGTGGGACCCGAGACCAGTGGGGGATAGGGGCCTCTGCTCAGGGTTCCCGCCTCACCGGCCTCCGTCCCCATCCTGCACAGACCAAGTTGAAGCCCAAGCGGGTCAAAGCACTCTATAACTGTGTGGCCGACAACCCAGACGAGCTGACTTTCTCTGAGGGGGACGTGATCATCGTGGATGGCGAGGAGGACCAGGAGTGGTGGGTGAGTCTGGTGGGACCTGGCTGCATTCGCCTCGAGCCAGCAGCCACCCCCCTGCCAGCACTGCCTGCGCTGCCTGTCCCGGCGCCCCCAGATGTCCTGTGTGGGTGCCACCCTGAGGACCCTGAGGCAAGACCCTGAACCTCAGGGCCCTGGGTTTCTTGGCCTGGCCCTGTGGCTGGATTAGGGGTGTGAGAGAGCACCACCATCCGGGGCTCAGGTGCCAGGAGGGACATGGGGCTCCCCCCAGGGCCCTGGGCTTTCAGCCTCCGCCGCTCATGGGCAGGGACCATGGCAAGGGCTCGGCTCTGTCTGTGTGCTTGGGTGTCACTGTCCTCAGTCCCCGGCCCCAGCAGAGCCCCACTGTGTTCCAGCCTCCAGGGGCTGCAGCTGAAATGCCATCTTTCTTGGGGGTGAAAAAGCATCCAGCTGTCAGCCAAGGCTCCCTCCCCGCCAGCCTACTGAGCATGGGAAGCAACAGGGGAGATTCCCCTGAACACCTCTTCCCTCCACCAGATGCTCCAGGCCCGAGCTCAATGCTGGGAGTCTTCGTAACCCTGAGCTTCTGTTGTTGCAGATCGGCCACATTGACGGAGACCCCAGCCGCAAGGGAGCCTTCCCTGTGTCGTTCGTGCACTTTATTGCTGACTAAGTCACCAAACACAAGCCCTTTTCAGCTGTTCCATTCTGGGCTCATCATTGGTACCAAAATTCTCACCAGATCACCACCCTCGATGATCATGCCGTACGGTAGCCTGTTCTCTGTCCTACCAGTGTTTGGTTTTAAAAACTCAAAGGCAGTTTTTACATAAAAGCAAATTGTTTCTATAATTTGCAGTTTTCGTGAAATATTGCTCTACTTTTATTAGGAAAAACTGAATTTCCTAAGGTGAACTGAAAAGTTATTTTAACTATATAACCAAGATCCTGCATTTACAGAATTAGCTAACCTTAAAAGTGTTGAAATGAAGACTCTTAGAAATTCTTCCTGCTTTTCTTGGTTCGATTCTGGAGTTAACTATTTTAGGAAGCCAGTAAACTGCCACTCTAAAAATCCACAGCCAGCCATGCATGGTGGTGCACGCCTGTCATCCCAGCACTCTGGGAGGCTGAAGCAGCAGGATCCCAAGTTTGTCCCCAGCCTGGGCAACTTAGCCACTTAGCAAGACAAAAGACCCTGAGTTCAATCTCAAGTATGGGGGTGGGGGTTAAAAATATTTTATGGCACATGAGAATTACGTGAAATTCACATTACACTGCCCATCAGTAAGGCTTTGTGTCCACAGTCAGGCCCAGGATTTCTCCATCAGTTCACCTTTAAAGACACATACGCCCTGGAAACTCACCCAGCGTATTTAAAGCAGCTTGGGGATTTGCACCTCACTAGCCTTGTCCTGTGTCCTGTCCTGCATGTGTGTGACCTGTGTCGGGAACAGTCAAGCTCAACCAGGCTTACGGTGGCCCATGACAACATATGGAAATAGCAGTCCATTCCTTCCAGAAACCGCAGGTGATGGACTGCAAAACAGCTCCCTAACCCAGTTGATGCGCCTTTGGTGTTTTGGCGTTTGCCTTCTCGTTTCCCCATGACACAGAAAGCAGCTGTGTTCCCTCTGGTTCCTGTTGTGTGTGCCACTCACTGCCCTTTCTGTCCCGAGGACGTGCCCAGCTTAGCATGTCATATCTATAGAATATGCCAACAGAATGGTCGCTCCACTGTCTTGACATTTATCTGTCCATGTGTACTCCAGAACCATCAGGAACCTAGGTCCTGGGGAATGCAATGCTCCCGCGTACCCGTCTTCCTGCTTGAGGCCATCGATGTCACTGAACCTTACACTACTGGGGGAGGGGTGGGGATTAGGTTGTATGTGAGAAAATCCAAACTCATCAGCGTAACGAACCTGACTCATACCTCTACCTAGTAATTATGGGCATAGATTCACAGTAAGAGATTGGAAATCTTGGCACTCTTTCAGAATAAACAGGCAAGTGATACCCACTTGGAATTTTGAATGAAAATAAAGGAATAATGTAAGTGTAGGCTTGGAAAGCAAGCAGACAGTGCTGTACCACATGATGCTGTGCCATTCGTTGGGATGGCACATTTGATCGAAGCAGCTTGTCTTCATGATGCAAGACTCTCATAACTGTGGAGCTTTTAAAAATTTTTTTGTCACTGTATTTTTGTTCACTCTGATAAAGGAAGACAGAACAAACTGGAATGTCTTATGATGCTGGCTAGCCAGCCATTGCTTTTTGCCTTTCAGCGTTCCAGGTAAATGTGTTAGATCTGTAATTACAGTCTATTTCTTAAGCACTACATCTAACTTCACTCCTGTTACTTTCTGCTGTTTGAACCCTCTGCTGAGTCATTTTCTCAGATCTGAGTGTGAGTGCACAGATTCCGCATGGCGCATGGCTGCCCGCGTCTGTGACACCTGGTGCCAGGGATCTGAGGAATTGAGCTGATTCACATTAACACTTGAACTCCAGCCCCAAATTAATCTACCAGGCCCACTGGTACAGAAACACCTGGGAAATATTTTCCCAGTCTGCAATTCAGTGGTGCTATCGTGCAGCCATGAATAGTCCTCTTGCCCGAGGAGAAATTCTATTCACTTCCCCACAGATGTCTTTTCCTAGTTATTTGCTCTTCAGAAAAGGAAAAAAAAAAAAAAAGCAAACCTGAGAGGAAGGAGAACATTGTAGATATCTATTTATATTTAAAGTTTACATTTCATGAGCTTCAGCTGCAGGACTCTGGCATTTCTGCGTGCCAGTTTCCACCAGATCTGATGCAGAAGGCTGGCGCTCAGCTATGCGCGCCTGGGATGATGCTGTTTAGATGTATTATATTCAGTCCACTCACTTGATCACTTCGGTCTAGGTGCAGCGCAACTGTATATATTGTATAACGGAAATTGATTCTTATTTTCATTGTTCTTATGGCAGTGATTTATAATTAGAGCATGTTTAATAAAGTTTACTCTCCTTGTTAACTAGTCATTTGACTAGAAAAATAAAATACTTTTAAATGGACATGGTTTTATTTTTAATGTTTTGAATCTTTAAAGTACTGACATCCTTTCTTTAAAATACACTAGCATGCTATCCATGAGATCCTTTAAATGCTACTGATTTTTAGCATGAGTGGTAATCTTCTAAGGTTCTTTTAACTCTGGGATAAACACTGGGGTTTTCTAACCTGTGATCTTGATTGTGCACTTTGAAAATTCCCTTCTGTGCCTCAAGTCGATGACGTCACTTGCTGAGCACCTCCACCTGCGGGCCAGGGATGCTGTGTCCTGGGAGGCCACATGGGCGGGCTTCATTGTCCTCCAGTGATTAGAGTGAACTTCTGTGGCACTTACTTGCATTTTAACATGAGGGTTTCTTTTTATCCCAAAAAAGTCCACTGAGAGTTAACTCACTATGTATACGTTTTAATACGATAAGAAATGGCCAGTATTTCATACATTGCACTTCCTTCAGAGGATCGGAGCAGGGCGTCCCTTCCTGTTTCCCCAAGAGTTCAGTGTCACAAACAGAATGATTTAGAAAACAGCTGGACACTCAGTGAGATCGGCTCCCGCCTGGCTGCAGAGTTCAGGACTTCTCGGAGGTCAGCACAGAGTCAAAAGCGGTGGATAAAACCTTGCAGATGGCTTGTGCTTGCTCCTGTGTCAGGAGGAAAGAGCGGAAGCGGCTGGCAGCACCTCCTTCTGGACCTCCTGTGACCAGCACCCTAATACCCCACACACCGTGCGGGAGCTCCCTGGCCCACCTGAGGTGGTGTGGATGCCTAGCACCCTGGCCTGCAGGAGGCTGAGGAGCCGTGCTGTCGCCACCCAGCGACCCCGGGGCCCCCAGTGTACCCAAGCCTCACCAGGCTGCTGCACTGGTAAACCCACAGGCTGTACTCCTTGTCGCTGGCGTCGGTGGTCTTGAGCGCCAGTGAGCTTTTCCCCGCGCCCAGGCCATCGTCGTAGCACACCATGCGGATGATCAGGTGCAGAGCGTGCCGATGCAGCACGTCCTGCAGAAACCGGGGCACCACGTTCCACACCACTCCCCATCCTCCGTGTGCTCTGACCGGCTGTCATGATGCACACCTGCAATCCCGGTGCTAAGGGAGGCTGAGGCAGGGGGATCACAAGTTTGGAGTCCCACCTGGGTAACTCAGACCCCGTTAGGGATGTAGCTCAGTGGCACAGCACCACAAGGAAAAAGTATCGTGAGACAAACCAGGATGCCCACGGATCTGGCAGAGTGGGTTGCAAAGTCTCTCACCCCAGGAGCTGTCTGGGTGTGCTCAGTGATGGGGCACCGTGGCTTCCGGATGACACGAGGACAGGAAGAGGGGACGTGACTGGATGCTCATCTTTGTCACCTTCCAAGATGACAGCTTGCTTTGTTTTGTTTTTGTGGTACTAGGGATGGAAGCCAGGGCCTTGTGCTTGCTAGACAAGGACTGCACCACTCAGCTCTGCCCAGCCCTTTTTTATGTGAGACAGGGTCTCACTACATAGCTAGGCTGGCATCAAACTTGTGACCCTCCTGCCTCAGCCTCCCAGGTAGCTGGGGTTACAAGCATGGGCCCCTGGAGCTGGCGGTGGGGGCGAGGTGCTGAGTGTGGACTGGATATGTTCACCCCAAGACACTGGCCGTGTTCTAGACCAGCTAGTAGCCAACTGCTGCAAACAGGAGGCCTAACAACAAGTAAGCCCTTCCAGGCCGGAATGCCCCACTTCCTACAACAGAGTAAGTTACATTACTTACATATTGATCCAACGTTGATACTTTTATGCCATACTTGGAAACTCCCATGATGTATTCTTCCTCCAGTGGAACAAAAGGCAACTTTCCGTCTTGCTTTAAAGTAAAAATAGATTACATGATGTACATTAAAATTCTGTTACAGTCTCTCATCTGATTAGTCCCTTCCAGTATCTGCTCCTTACAATCCCACACATGTCAGAGAATGTGGGTACATATTAGCCCAGCAAGATTTCTCCCAAGGGGCATTAGGAAAACTCATTATTTATTTATTTATTTATATTTTTGGTACCAGGGATCAAACTCAGGACCTTGTGCTTGAGAGGCAGGCAGGGTGCCACTGAGCTAAATCCCGGCCCTAGGAAAACACCATTTTAAAAAATTTTACAGCCTACAAATCTGAGCAGAATTGACATCTGTCTACTATTTTTTTTTTTTTTTGAGACAGTGTGGCTATGTAATTCAGTCTGGCCTTGAACTTGTGGCAGTCCTCCTGCCTAGCCTCCCAAGTGCTGGGATTACAGCCAACAAGCCACCACACCCAGCTTGACATTAGAGTACTTTTGCATATTATTCTATTTCATGGTGTGAGCCCTAATTCCAAATTGAGGAACCTCTCACAGAGCTCTTACTTGAATAAAGGTCTCTATTGAGATTTTATTTTTTGGTTTTGTTTTTTTGGTACCAGGGATCAAACTTGGGTCCTTCCGCTTGCGAGGCAGGCAGCAGAACCACTGAGCCAAATTCCCGGCTCAAGATTTTAAAGTATAGTACTTAAAGTGTCAGGACCTGAAATGATCAGGAACCTTGGCCCCTGGAACTGTGTTTCTGAGTCATCTTCCATCCAACCGAGAAGGAGAGGTGTGTTTGGTGGTTCCCATGCCCAGGGCTCGGGGCAGGTGGCTGCTGAGCAACAGGTCCTTGGTTTACAAGAACATCAGGCAGCATCCTGAACTGTTCGCAAACAAATCAGCACATGACAGCTGGTGGATTCCCTAGCAGGTTACCTGGCTTTCCTAAGACAAAATGCAACCTTATTTGTCTTTAAAATGCATTAAGATACTGGTGACAGCAGTAGATGGCCCATGTTGGAAATGTTTTTCTGGAATAATGAATTATAGGAAATGAACTCTGTTCAAATACCTTAACCCTTGGATCCTTACCATATTATAGTAACTTCTTGCTAATCATTTCTCACAGATTTAATACAATGTCAAAAATCAAAATCGAGGATAATAGTAACTGCTATCCTATTGTCAGTAATGGCATTTTAACAAGCAAAAATTCTATGGCAAGATGAGGAACACATGTCTTAGAAATGAAGATAATCCTGTGTAGTCTGAGGGAAAACAGCAATCTTCTGTTTACTGCTTCACTTAGATTAAACTGGTTGCTTCTACTTGGTTGAAACGACTTATTCCCGACTAAGTGCTGGGATAACTAATTAGAATAAACAGACCAGACCACAAAATTCTGTTACATGGAAAATTAGATTTGCTGATTTCCCCCAGACAGAAGTAACTTCCTTTTCTTTCATGAAGATATGAATCACATTTGATACTCCATTCTCCATGATCAGAGATTGTATGTTCTTACGAGTGACCATGGATGTCTCCTTCCCTCACTTCCACTGGAGATAAGTGTACAAATCTTATTTTATGCACTGACTTTATAGTTTTGTTGTATCTTAATTTTCATTCTGAATTTCCCTGCATCATGATGTTTTTTTATTTTCTTGACCTGGATAGATTTCTGAAACCCACCTCCCCTCGATTCTTAACTGGAGACAGGGTTAGTGAGTAGATGTGTTGGGTCAACATTGCTATGAATTAGTTTTCAACAGGATGAACAGTTAACTGAGCTACAGTAAGGCTCTGCCTGATTGTCTTAAAGAAAAACCACGATTAGGCCAGGGATTTAGAGCAGTGGTTTCACCTCGCAAGTGCAAGGGCCCAAGTTCGATATCTGGTACCAAAAAAAATGCCCCCCCCAAAAAACCCCAAAAAACCACAATCACTTCCTATTTAAACAAGGATGTCAGTCAGCCCCGTAAAAATCAGAAGTTCTGTGTGTGGAAAAACAAACACCATTGGTTCTTACACAAATCAAGGTCGAAGGCACCTGGAACAGCCAAGACCACAGGACTTCAGGTTAACACAGTGAGACAGTGCCTTCCAGTGGCCACCAGGAGTAAATCTCCAACGCCTGTGTGTTTAGTCTCCTAACCACAGGCTTTATTTTGTTTTGTTTTGTTTTTGATACCAAGGATCAAACTTGGGACCTTGCACTTGTGAAGCAGGAGCCAGAACCACTGAGCTAAATCCCCGGCCCAAGAGGCTTTAAATTGAAATCTTTTAAAACATTTTCTTACCTGGGCAACATCTATATAATTTATCAGATCTAGTGGTCCTTCTAGACTTTTTCCCTCAGAGAGTTTCAGCTTCTCAATGGCACCAACATACTTTATTCGAAATTCTGCACAGGTATCTGAATTATTGTTGCTTTGTCCTAAAGGGGAAGGAAAACTTGTCATAGACTTCAAAAGAAATGCTGTCCTCAGGCCTATCCCAAATGAAAGCAGACTCTGTCATTAGAATATGATTTTAAATATTTTTCGGTACTGAGGATTGAATCCAGGGTTTTCTATTGAGTTACACCCCTACCTTGCTCCTTTTTTTATTTTGAGACAGGGTTTCGTTAAGTCCCTAAGCTGCCCCGGCTAAACTCAAACTTGCCATCCTGCCTTAGCCTCCTGAGTGCTGGGATCACAGGCGTGCACCACCACACCCAGTACCATTATATTTTTAATATCGATGGTCCAATGCCAGAGAGAAAGTCCCTGTCTGCTATAAAATCTAGCCAACACAAAAATGACCACAAATGATTTACGATATCTACCACACTAAGGAAATACTATGTGACTGCTTTTAAGAAGTATTTATGAAATAAAAAGATCCCACCATTTTCAAGATCTTAAAGGCACCTGGAAGTAAAGACAATGGACTTTATAACATTCTTTTTTATAGATTGCTTAGTCTGGGATCCTATTCTAGGGGAGAAAATGAATACAGTATGTTCCCAGTAAGTCACCAGCTATTTATGCAGTTTGGCTAGAAGCTGCCTTTGATTTCTAACGTGTGACTAATTCTGCTGGTCACAATCACTTTGCAAGGGTCTGGCACATGCTACCTGCTACCCTTAATCACTGTTTCTCCTGACAGCCCTCAAGGTTCACGGCCCCTTAACCCTTTAATCACCAACACAGTATCCAGTTCCCAAAGATAGCAGAAGTCCAGTGTGATTCAGGCTCTGCCACCCAATATCCTCTTTTTTTTCCGGTATCAGGAATTGAACTCAGGACCTTATGCTTGACAGGCAGGCGGGATGCTGCTGAGCCACATCCCCAGCCCTACCCAATTTCTATTTGGAAACCTCCCAAGGGATTGGCACATGGTGTCTTTTGCTCTAGGACTCACCAAGAAGCCACTTGCCTAAGCTGTGCTCCAAGGTGACTTTTCCCTATTTCCCCTTGTTGCCACATTTTAGCCATTTCTGAACTTTCAGAGGTGACCAGAGGGGCCACAGGACTCACGACACACCGTGAGGCAAAGCTACACAAGCGCAGGACCTGACCAAGCTGTCTACGTACCTGAGCTCTTGGTAGAGTCTGTGTCGAGGCTGGCCACAGTGCTGGACCGCGAGAGACCCCCAAGGCTGGAATCGACAGACTGAGAAACAGACCAACACAAAAGCCACACAGTCAGAAGTCCTGTCTGCTCTCAAGTTTGCCACCAAACACATTGAAATTACTTACTAAGTTGAGCTGACACGTATCGATTCAGGTCAATTATTCAGGAACAGGGAGACCAACAGGTTTTTCTAAAGATATACTCTACAGCAAACTTCAAAGAAAATACTGTAGCTGGGTGTGGTGGCGCATGCCTGTAACCCCAGTACTTGGGAGGCTGAGGCAGGAGGATTGCCTCGAGTTCAAGGCCAGCCTGAACTACATAAGCAAGACCCTGCCTCAACTCCTCCGATAAAAAACAAAACACACAACAAAACATACTCCCAACTGCACTTCCTGTCACACAACATTGTCACCCCAAGCCATTACCTCTTGCACCTCACAAAATGCCTTATTTATATTCTCTGTGGAAATCTACACTGTGCTTTCAGATTATTTCCACAGAATCCAAAATGAATCCTATGCAGAAAGCCAGGCAGGGAGTAATACCCGTTTAATAAAAGACCAGAGGCAAAGTGATGGGTCCCAGTCATGTAGCGAACCACTGGGACTTATGAAATCCACTTTCACCCCAGTGCTCTGCGGTGACACCCACGGTACCCGGCCCACGGCAGGCAGGCCACAGTGCAACTGTCAGGCCAAGCTTTTAAAAACCACATCAGAAAGTAGTTTGTCCTCTAGAACTACACTACTGGCAGTTTTCTTAGAAATAACGTTCTGTGAATGTCTGATTAGAAAGTTTGCTTTGCCTATGTTAAATCCATGCATTCCTTCCAATGGCATCCACAATCCTCTGGTACACAGGCATTAGCCAGCCTCACGGGGGAGTAAATGATACACACACGGCAACTCCACAATGCACAAGATGCAGCCCCTTAGCATCTTCAGTTTCCATCCTTTCAAAATTTTAAAAATCTGTATTGATTTTGATAAGAACATGCATGTTTAATGATTTAAGAATTTCAAAAAAATCAAAACAGAGTAAAACCAAAGCGAGTATCTGTAGTGTAAACGATCAGCCTTAAGACCCAGGCAGCTTGGATCACGGGGTGACAGGACCCGGTTGGCCTGCACCATGCAGCACCAGGTGAATGGTTCTCCCTACCTTGCTCTTCGTGCTGATCTCACTACTTTGGGAACTGCTACTACTGTGTCGCTTTTTGCCTTTCCGGAACATTTTTCACCATAGCATGATCCAGGGAAGATCTCCTAGAAGAAGAAGGGTCAGTTATGCTGACATCCAGAAGCCCAGCATCAAAGCCGGGTGTGGTGGTGCACGCCTGTCATCCCAGCACTCTGGGAGGCTGAGGCAGGAGGATGACAAGTTTCAGCCCAGCCTGGGCAACTTAGCAACTTAATGAGATCCAGTCTCAAAAAAATCAAGGCTAGGAATAATGGCTCTGAGCTCAATCCCAAGTGTATTCCTTTTACTTAAAACATAAACATTTGCCCTTGGCTACTATTCTTTTCTTTTTTGGTACTGGAGATCGAACTCAGGACCTTGCACTTGTCAGGCAGGCGAGGCACCGCTGAGCTAAATCCCCAGCCCCCGGGTACTATTCTTTTCAATTCTTTTTTCTTATTACAGAAAGCTGAGCTGGGCTGGAGCTCTTGGTAGAGTGCTTATATAACATATGCAAGGTCCCAGCATCACGTAAAAAAATTTGCAAAAGCTAACCCAACAAAACAAAAGGGCATAAGCCATGTTCTAGATAGAGGTGGGCGAAGCACTTCACTCCTCACTAGCAGACGCATGTCACCTGGCTCCCAAGAGATCCAGATCCCTGCCTTCTCCAGCTGATCCAGGGTTGGAGCTGATTACAGGATGCGTCCGTTTACCAACTGAGCCCCTGCAACTCAGCTCCCATCTCCCATTCTGTCCTAGGCAGGTGGGAAGTGGAGGCCGTGCCCCTCCCAGACACCTGTGCGCTCAGCTCCTTAACTCCCAGAGGTGCTTTACCTGAAAGCTGCCATAAGGACCTTCCAGGGGGGCAGCAAGGCCAGGAGGGAGGAGATTTCAGTGTCTGTCTTCACGGATCTACTTTTTAATAATCAGTCCCTGGGAACCATGAGACTCAAGTGTACATTCTTATCCTTGGACAGTTAACCTGAAGGGTATACAGCTCACAGAGCTTCCAAATAAACTCATTTTATCTTCACATATTTAGCCTGTGACATATTCATTTGCTCCACAGATTTTAGGTTTTTTTATTTTTTTGAGACAGGGTCTCACTATGTAGCCCAGGCTGGCCTTGAACTCACAGCAATCTTCCTGCCTCAGCCTCCCAAGGACTGGAATCACAGGCACGTGCCACCACACCTGCATCACTCCACATATTGTACCTTTTTTTTTTTGAGGGACTGGGGATTGAACCCAGAGCCTTCACACTGAGCTACAACCCCAGGCCTCCCCCGCTTTCTTTAATTTTGAGACAGGGTATCACCAAGTTGCTAAAATCCCCAAGCAGACCTTAAACTTAAGATCTTCCTGCCCCAGCCTCTGAGAATGCTGGAGTTACAGGCATGCACCACCATGCCAAGTGCTCCACAGATGTTTTTCAGGGGCCTTCTGTGTGCCACAGACTGAGCTTTGGCTCTGGGCCAAGCCCTCATGGGCTTCAGAAAGGTGGGTAATCATCCGCACTTTACAGGGGACCCTGCCTGTGACCCAGAGAGAACATGAAGAAGGCAGTGGACCTCTCCAGAGGGAATGGAAATGCACTCACTCCACGCGGACGCTGAGTCTCACGGCTCCCAAAGGGTCTGTGGAGAGCAGCCCCACGCAGGTCCCCTTCACCCTGACATGGTCAGTTCTTTCCGGGGGACAGCGTGCCTGGTGAAGGAGAGACAGTGAGCACTGGGGCCGTCCGTCCCTGAAAGGCCTGGTCCCACTCCAGCTTTTTCTCTTAGCTAGGTACAATAGCACCCACCTCTGATCCCAGCACTCTGGGAAGCCGAGGCAGGAGGATCAATCGCCAAGTTTGACCACAGCCTGGACAACTTAGCAAGACCCTGTCTCTAAGTTAAAAAAACAAAAAAGCTGGGCATGGAGCTCAGTGCAAAGCCCTGGTTCAATTCCTTCTGTTCAGGGGAACACAAAGTTTCTCTCTGTACTTGTAGATGTCACTCTGCGCCCACTTAGTTCCACCTGCTGTGTCTGACCCCTGAGCCAAAGCTCTTTGCCAGCTGCACCATCCCATTTCTTTCGTATTTTTGCTTTATCTGTGGAGCAGCAAAAAGAGCTGACTCATCCCTCATTCCTAAGGGGTCAGGGAGCACCTCATACGTGCTGGTGGCAAGTCTTCGAGAAAAGCCAAAGGCCCTAACCTCAAGGGACAGAGTACTGGAGGAAGGTGATGGGCCAAGAAGAAAATGCATACAGCCAGGTATGAGGGCCCATACCCATAATCCCAGCACCTGGGAGGCTGAGGCAGGAGGATCACCAGGAGTTGAAGGCCAGCCTGGGCCACATAGTGGGTTCAAGGCCGGCCTGGAATACATAGCAAGATCCTCCTTCAAATAAACAAAAATGTTGGTGTACAACATATTGAACACATTATATTAAAGAACAGACCTTGGACTGTGCAAGGAAATTAGGCCAGGACCCCTGTGAATGCCAAAATCCTGTAAGGCTCAAGTCACTTCTATAAAGCAATGTATTTGCATATAAGCTAGACACATCCCCACTTAGACTGCAGTCACCTCTAACTTAGGTATCACACTTACTACAACACAAATGCCAAGGAGGGAGCTGCTACCCTGCATTGTTTAGGAAACAATGACAAGGACCAGTACCACACAACTCTTTTGACTATTTTCAATCTAGGGTTTATTAAGTTTGAGGATGTGAACCTCATAGATAGGGAGAGCTGACTATGTATATAAATGCATTATTTATATACATAATGATTTTAAGTGACTTAAAAATAAAATCTGATTCTATTGTTAGTGAAATCCAGAACCATCTTCTTAAGTCCCTAGAACACAGGAATGATTAGAAAAATCACAGCTCTAATGCCTTTGTAACTTTTGAGGTGGTGGGGACTGAACCCATGCAAGGCAAACTCCCTACCACTGAGCCACACCCCCTAGCCCTTCTTTTTAATTTTGAGACAGGGTCTCACCAGGCTGGTTTTGAAATTGTGATCCACCTGCCTCAGCCTCCTGAGTATCTGAGAGAATGTATAGGAATAAGCCACCACACTTGGCTTTTTGCAACTTCTTTACACATCAATCCAGGGGCTCAGAGAAAAGAGATTCTATTAAAGCTTCTGATATCTGCTCCTATTTTGATATATGTTCTCCAGCAAATCATTCTTGCCTCTAAATTAGTGCACGTAAATGAGTCCAAGGGTACTGACTGTCACTTGGATGTTCCACAAGCTCATCAAATGCAGAAATGCCGAACACACCCTCCAGATCTGCTCCTCCCTCTGCTCTCCCACTCCAGAAATCCTAGTATTGCCATAGAACCAGGAAATCATCACCCCTCACCGTCCTCCAGCCCCCACATGGGATCAAACAACCGAGATCCCCTGACTGCACCTGCAGGCTGCTCTAATCCAGCCCCCGGCCCGAGTCTCACTGTGTAGTTCAGGCTGGCCTGGAACTCATGCGGTCTTCCTGCCTGGGGCTGGGATGATAAGCGTGCACCATCTTGGACCTCCAGGTCGGGCTGAGGGACCCAGAGCTTGGTCCTGGTCACCGCATGACAATGTGCTATTTCTGCTTACAGCTTTGTCACTCTCCAGCCTGTCCAAGGTGGGGCTGGTTTATTCTCCCCGGGCCCACTGCACTCAGCACGGTGGCTCCCGAGGACGTCTTGGGAGGTGACAACCACATGACTCCTAGCACTGATCACCTAGCAGGTGCCATGCGCAGCGCCTGGACCACAGAAACTGCTGACCCTAACTCGGATCCGCGAGTCTGAAGCAGGACAGCCACGCTCAAACGAGGTCCCCAAGGCGCCCCAGAGGCAGGAGCGAGCCCAAGGTCACCACCAGGTTAGGGACAGATGGCCGGGTTTGGGACCTGGACCGATACCCGCCTGCTCGCACGTGCGTGGCGCTGTGCGGAGAATGCGACAGCAAATGACACAACCCTGCCCCACGACCAGGGGACGGGGAGGGAGCTCAGCTTCGGCCTGCTCCCCAGCGGACAGATTACCGGCCCGGGGACCCCCGCACCACGTTTCTGGGCCCGCTCGCCGGGACCTAGGGACAAGACGGTCCCCGACACCCGGCGTCCCCCAGCCCCACCCATCCGTCCCGGCGGCTAGCGCCGCCCTGGGCCGGCGCATCCGCCCGCGCCGCAGCCCGGGTGCAGTCAGGCCAGGGCTCTCACCTGGCGGCCGCGTCCCTGGGGCCACCTGCACTTCCTCTGCCGGGAGTCCCAGCGCTGGGTGGCCGGCGCCCGCGCAGCTACTCCAGGTTAAATCCAGCTCCAGCTTTTCCAGTCCTCCAGCCCGTGTCCGCCAAGGCTACGCCCTCTAGGCTGTGCGCGTGCGCAATCTTCAGGGCCCGCCTAGGTTTCCGGACTTGGTGTGGCGCGGAACTTCTCGAGCGGGGTTCTCCAACCGGAAATCTGGGGGAGGAGCTTAGTGCCGTGGGCGCCAGGGTACCGGAAGTTGTCTCGGCGGATGGAGGATTTTCTTGCTTTGCTTGCTGCTGGTTCTTTCCAAGTTAGATTCCAGTGTGCTCCTCACCCAGACTTCCCAGGCTTCCAGAATGTCTGCGATTCCTGCAGAAGAGAGTGACCAGTTGCTGATCCGACCCCTGTAAGGGACCAGCGCGCAGGGAGTGGGGCCGCAGACTGCGGAGAGCCAGGAGGGGTCGTGGGCGAGCCTGGCCTGGCCGTTGTCCTGCTCCCTCGTGCAGCTGTGGCGGGACCTTTCGGGCCTGGAGGTTTGGCGAACTGGTCGGAAGGGGCTGCTAGGTTGAAAGGGATTGTGCTTTTTCTTGGGTCTCAGGGGAGGGTATGTTGGAGCGGGAAAAAGTTATTTTGGGCCGCTGGGCCCCTTCCCATGAAAAGGGGCATCAGGTGGCACAAACCCGGATCGCGCACATCAGAGCAGGCGAGGAAATCGACGAGTGAAAGGGGAAGCGGGATCTGTTTCCTGTCATTTTCAGGACCCAACCTGTGTCGCCATGGGAGGAAGTCAGTCAGAGACTTGGAGTGAATTTCTACCTTCGCTGCTCAAACCTTAGTAGAATAAGGGGGAAAGCTGGAGAGGAGAAAGAGCAGAGGTGTTAAGAACCCAAACATAACCCTACATTGCCTCTAAGGAGACCCGCCCTTCAATGGAGATAGCCTTTCACCTCCTGGGAGTGTAAACGCGGAGAATTTATTCCTATAGATGAGCCATTTTCATCCATAGACATGTTTTATTGTTAGATATTAATATCATGTCAGTGTGCATTCATCACAAGACAGAAACTAAGCTGGCTGTGGTGGCCCACGCCTGTGATCCTAGCAGTCTGGGAGGGTGAAGCAGGAGGGTGGCAAATTCCAGCCCCGCCTGGGCAACCTAGCAAGACGGTGTCAAGATACAACTTTTTAAAAGGGCTAGGGATGTAGCTCGGTGAGAAGCCCCTGGGTTCAATCCCCTGTACTGTGAAATAAAAAAGTAGAAAGTGTCTCTTTTCCACATTCATTCAATAAGGATTCTGTGGGCACCTACTGGAACATAGCCCAGTTTCCTTGTGCTTAGTTTGCACCTGTTGTCTCTTCCAATGTTCTGTAAACTCTGAGCAAGTGTCCAGCCCTGCCTCAGTCACTGGGGAGACAGATAACACCGAGGACCAAGTTCATTGATTTCACCCTTTTGGAGGCAACACAGTGCAAAATGGAAAGAGGAGAGTTTGGAAAAATAGGAGACAATTGCTTTGGAGTCAGACACCAAGGACAGCAACCCCACTGAACCTCTTTTCTCATGTGGGGATAACTTGTAAGGAGTAAAGACCATGTAGGTGCTCAGTAGATAATGGCTGTTCCAAGAATGTTTTATTTGTTTTTTGAGACAGGGCCTCAGCCCAGGCTGGCCCTCAACTTGCCCCCAATCCTCCTGCCTCAGCCTCCCGAGTGCTGAGATGACAGGCATGCACCACCACTCCTGATGGAAAAGGAATTTCCAACAGATTGAAGAGGAGGACACCTCATGCACCCAGGAAAATGATATGTGAGCTAAGTCCTAAGGGACAGGTAGAAAGCCAGGCAGAGAGGGGCATGTGTGAAAGTGTTCATAGCTCACAACCAGTTTCTTTGTGGCTGTGGCTGACAGGTTAGCAGATGGGGTGGGACATAGTATCGGGTCAATTTATGAGGGACCTCAATACATATTAAAGAATTTGGGCTTTTCACATAGTTACAGGAAGCCAACAAAAGATTTTGAGCAACGCTGAGATGCAGTGGCCGTTACACTTTTAGGAAGCTCAGTCCTTGCAGAAGTGTAGGTGAATGGAAGGATGGATTAGATGGAAGGAATCCAGAAGGGTAAGACCGAAATAATCCAAGTGTGAATGGAATCGAAACCCTTGGGATTTTATAATGGATCAGATACTATCTGAAGGGCTGGCATGGAACACAGGGCAGAGATTAGGATGATTCACATTCCTCCGTTGGGCAGTTTCCTCAGTGTTACTCACTCTTGGAGTACAGAAGCGCCTGGGGATGTTGGACAGGGGTAGCACCAGCCTGGCACGCACAAGGCCTGGGTTCCGTCTCCAGCACCACACAAAAAATGAAAGACACTGAGGAGGTCTGGGGTCAGTTTGCTTTTTTGGTTTCATAGCGTATCGTCTACTTAAAGTGTACAACTCAGTGGTTTTTGGTATATTTTCACAATTGTATAGCCATCTTTACTATCCAGTTCCAGAACATTTTCATCTTCCTCGGGCTAAAAAGAAACCCTGTACCCATTGAACCTCAAAGCACACTCATTTCTCCATCCTCCCCAGCCCTGGTAAACCACTGATCTATCTCTCCTCTCCACTTCCCTTTTTTGGACAGTTATATAGATGAGGTTGTGCAGTATGTAGTATTTTGTGTCTGGCTTCTTTCACATAGCCTCTTGTTTCCATGACTCATAATTTGGGAGTTTTATTCATTGATAAGCATCTTTTTTATTTTATTTATTTATGTTTGAGACAGAGTCTTGCTCTGCAGTTCAGGCTGACCTTGAACTCACTATGGAGCCCAGGCTGGCCTTGAACTCTGCAGTCCTGCCTCGGCTTCCTGAGTCTGGGATTAAGGGTATGTGCCACCACACATTTAAGCCATGTGAGGCCCTGTTGGGGTTACAGCAGTGAACAGGACTGACTCTTCCCATGCCCCTCCCAGCTTAGTACAGCGTGTCCTTGTTAGTGTTATGCCAGTCTGTGGCTTGCTGTAAAGGACACATTAGAGGAAGTAGTCCAGGGAAAGCCTCCAGGAAGGTGACATTTGAACTGAGACCCAAATATTATACCAAGGAGCCCACTTACGTCCGTCTCTGAGGGCAGAGGCCTTGTGAAGAGGAGTCGAGTCCAAGGGCCTGGGAGATTCCAGGGCAGACATCAGTGTCAGGTGTGTGTTCAAGGTCTGCAGCCCCGGCTACAGGGGCAGGTTTGGAAGGTAGGGAACTCGGGAATGAAGAGGGTGGCACTGAGAAGCCCCAGGGATGGAAGCCCTGGAGGAGTGGGGGAGACAAGGCTGTTCGAACCTCATGGGAGGACGGGAAAGAGACAGCATGAAGAGGTGTTAAGATCTAAGCTATTTGAATAGTAAATACTTTTCAGGGTCTTAAAGAAAGCAGTGGTTTGAAGTGGTTTGGCCCACATAGAAGTGTTTAACAACCAGCATAACTGCTAGCTTACATTCTCAGCACATCCTCATTTAATCCTGGTGTTCAGAAGATTGACTTTAGCCTCTGGGTTCCTCAGATCTGAACTGCTTTCTCTCACACTTTTTTTTTTAAGAGTTTTATTTCTAAATTTTTTTTTTTATGTACCGGGAATTTTTTTTTTTATGGTACCGGGAATCGAACTTGGGTCCTTGCGCTTACAGGGCAGGCGGTGGAATCACTGAGCTAAATCCCTGGCCCTCTCTCACACTTTTAACAACTACAAACTCCCTGAACCCCAAGGCTGTCTGTTCATCTTTTCCTGTGTTCACAGATTTCTTTCCTCTCTTCGTAATTTTGTAAATGTTTTTGATGAGTGCTGCCATCAGATAGGATGCAGTTTAAGTTGTAAAAAAAAAGTTTGAATTTATTGGGGTCAATTTGGATTGTTTTTTAATCAAATTTCTTTCTTTTAATATTTACAGTGGCGCTGGGCAGGAAGTAGGACGGTCATGCATTATCCTAGAGTTCAAAGGAAGAAAAATAATGGTAATCATCATCGTCACCACCATCATCGTTATTGGTCCCAGGCCTGGAACCCAAGGCCTGGAGCCACTAAGCTTGTCCTGTACCGTGGTCCACTGTTGAGGTTGACAGTACGGCTCTGCCCGTTGGGTGTCAGCTCTTCTGTAGTGGACCAGTTGTCAGTTTCGCTCCCAGAAAGATGTTCTACTGCATGCAGTCAGTGAGAAAAACTAATACACACTTCTACTTAGGAGTCTCTCAGAACATTAAGTCAGCCAGGAAGACGGGTGGATAATGTTGATAGTTTTACAGTCTGTCAACTAGAGCTCCTGAACTCTTGTTTCTCCGAAGTCCTTGGTTGACATCGGCTGCTCTGAGCCCATGTTCTTGCCTGAGAGGTTGAGGGATTAGCGGACATGGTTTCTTTTTTTTTTTTGCACTGCCAGGGATTGAACCCACGGCTTGCTAGGCAAGTGCTCTGCCCTGAGCTGCCTCCCCAGCCCCAGGAAGAGATGGTCTCTGAGGTGCATCCTGAAAAGACAGTGCCCATCGCCAGTTTCCTGTGCTTCCTGTCTCCTTTGCTACTTCTCCCAGTGCTAAAGAACAAGTATTTGTCAGGCACACTCATTGCTGGGAATTATTCCCTATAAAATAAGTGCATCTTTAATGCCAACCCTTAAGAACTTGTCCCCAAATGCCTTTCCTGTCAGGGAGGTGTCTGGTTTCTAGTTACTGTCTTCTCACAGTGGCCAGGTGTGGTGGTAGTAAATCTACATGTACAATTTTTAATTTTTTTTCCCAGTACTGGGAATCAAACTCAGGACCTCATGCCTGCAAGGCAGGCGCAGTGGCCCTGAGCTACATCCCCGGCCACATGTACACTTTTAAAGTCTCATCTTTGATATTAGAAACCATCTTCTGATATCAAAGTTCTTGAACAAGAGTTACTGTATTTTAGAGTGACCACCAAAAGTAGCTGGAAAGGTAGCTTGTATTTTGCATTCTGTGGCCCTAAGTGTGAGCTTCTTTTTTCCTCTTAGGATTTGTTTGTTTGTTTGTTTGTTTGTTTTTTGAGACAGGGTCTCACTATGTAGCTCAAGCTGGCCTTCAACTCACTGTGTAGCCCAGGCTGGCCTCAAACTTGTGGCAGTCCACCTGCCTCAGCCTCTGGAGTTCTAGGATTAGAGTCACATGCCCAGTTGGAGCTGTATTTTTAATTTGGGAAATAGGAATTGTTACTGTCACTATTGCCATGTTTAGTAAGAGTTGCGTCTCAGGTGCTCCTGTATGAAATCTTGTCTTGATTATGCAGGCGGTGGATCAGTTGCATTATTGTCTGTTTGCTGAGTGAATTTCCCTGAACCATGTAGAATACTGATCGTTTCCTCTCTCTCAGCTGGACTGTGGGATCCACCCTGGCCTGGAAGGAATGGATGCTCTTCCATACATCGATTTGATTGACCCTGCCGAGATTGATCTCCTGTTAATTAGTCAGTAAGTCCATTAGTTTTGTTGTTAAAGGAATGATAACATCAGTGTTTTGTTGTTTTTGTTTTTTGTTTTTTGTTTTTTTGGTACCGGGGATCGAACTTGGGTCCTTGCACTTGTGCAGCAGGCAGCAAAACCGCTAAGCTAAATCCCCGGCCCAACATCAGTGTTTTTCAGACTCCTACTGCTAAGATCATTCTTAACCAGATTTTGAGATTTTGGTCTTTTAAAAAAATATATTCTATGGGCCTTAGCTCAGTGGTTCCACTGCCTTCTTCACAAGTGCAAGGTCCCGAGTTTGATCCCCAGTACCAAAAAA